>JAHPZR010018710.1:0-23468 GCA_019787425.1 Platygyra sinensis | reverse complement strand
TATATCTTTCCGCTCCGCAGTTCAAATATATGATTTTTCATATATTCACTTGTACAGATTCGCAATATCAAAGTTACACTCTTCAGTTAAAAGGTTTTCATAATTTAACTGTAAACCACAAATAGAAACCTGCTTGATCTCGCTTAGCTACTAAGGTTCTTATACTTTTGGGATTTAAAATACAGATGCCTGCCTGCAGGTTCTTACGCGCAGATTTTTAGTTTTACAGCAATGAAATAAATGTTAAAAAAACATGATTACTCACTGTTTTCCTGTTGTGCTAGAAACCTCAGAGCGGATATTTCAGCGTGTGTACAGCCACCAATAAAATAAACTAAAGTCACTTTGGGTGGACCATCAACAGAAACTCTCTAGACTGGTGGACGGCCCTGAACGGATTATTCAAAGAACTCAGTCACTCAGTCAGGTTTACGCCACGTACAGAATTGTTTTTAAATTTAAGGAAACCTGAAACTATTTGTTTACTAAGAAAGAAAAACACCAAAGAGATAATAATAAACCATAAAGGAACAAGGATGGTTAAGGATGGAGAAGATTAACACGGATTACACACGACGCACTTGAAAAATTTAGGCCAAACGTTTCAAGATGCTCAATCTGTGACGAAGTAATTGCGTTCCGCGTTTTTAAAGCACAACACTGAAACTGCGCGGCACGTTAGTGAGCTGATGAAGAGCCATAGTCAAATGACACGTTACAACGACAAAATCGTGTTAACGCTGTTAACGAAAGTTCCTTCCCTACTCGCAACCCCTCCCCTCCTCCCCCTCCTTCCAAAAGGAGAGTAAACTATGATTATAAGATTTCATCGTACCCAAATTCGCAATAAGCCAGTCAGACTGAAGTCGTGTTTACTGTCTTGATGTCATGCGATGTCACCTCAGTGGCCTGACATGCTTAGTACATCATTGTCACTTGGCCAAATTTGGCTCTGGTAAATACCTAATCGTAACTCTGTTGTTCGCTTCGGTGACATAACAGGCTCGCTTGGTCTCGCCATGGATATTTCGGCTCGACTACCTCTCACAAAATACGAACCATGGCTCGACCAAACTCGCCTGATATGCCAACGAAGCGTGCAAAAAAAAAAATGGCACGATTAGGCATTTACCGTACCCAAATTCGATCAAAAATTCCGGCCATATCAGGTCAGTGACTTGATATCACGGGATACATGTACCAAGATAACAGACACTTGCCACTGGCTAATTGCAAACTACAGCAAAAGAAAAACAAAACGGGTTGCTAGAACAAGCTCCTTCTTACTTTTCTGAAGTCCAGGAGGCAGTCGCTGGATCTCTTCAACAGCAGGCCCCGGCAGTAATCGAAGAACCTGACGAATATTAACAAAGTCAAAAATATGACTTTTTAAGTTAGTTCTCCCATTTTGGCCAGACACTGATTAACTGTTGCATCAGTAAAATGTCTTCTCGCGCTTTCCACATTTTACATTTTTTTTTCCTGCACTTCCATCTATTACATGATTTCCCACCTTTTCCACCTGCTATAGGCTTTCCCGCCCTCTCCTCTTGTTACAAGTTTTCCTGCGCTTTTAGCCTGTGTGGCAGGCCGTAAAAAGGGAAGGAAGTCAAAATGAGCGCGGGACCGCGTCCGATCTTCCCGTGCTTCGCGCGCTCGTCTTTCCCTTTTCCCTCCACTTCGGGCGCCTACCACGCAAGCTACCGCGCTTTCCAAAGGTTACAAGTTCTCCCGCAACTTTCAGCAGCGTTTACTACCAGTTGCATGTTTTCAGTTATCGCATTCTTGTTTTGAGTTGATATTGACTGGCGCTCTATGACGAGTTATTGTTTGTTCGTTGGCGGATTATTACCTCTTCCAGTCCTCGCCAGCCCTGGGGCCGTGCCAAAAACTGAGCCAGTCGTACTGTCAGCGGTGCGTATCCTGAAAACACGTATGCGATGTCGTTTGGATTCTGAAGAGTGGGAGCAAATAAAATTAGAGGTTCCGAAGAGGTGCGTGGCTACTGTAAAAGAGACCGATCTGGGCGTGGTCAGACCTTTTTTTGACCCCTAAAAGAGACCATACTAAAACTCAGACAAATATATATTTTTATATTTCTTCGTGTGCAACCCTGAACTAGACCTTCACCGCTAAATAAATGACGTTTTGCCCAGAACACCCTAAGACAAAAATCCGAAATTTACACTTCTAAGCGATCCGACGAGCCCTATAGCGAACGAATGTAATAAATTACGTGTTTAAAACTGATTGTGGACTCCTGTTGTGGAAGAGGTTCTATTACCCTAGGTTTACTACTAAAAAGGACAAATGCGAAATTCTTGATTTTGTTTTATCCCAGGCCCCACAGACTATCTAGTGGCCACAACCAAGATAATCAATGGCAAGACACTAATTGAGTCTATTATGGAGGAAGGTGTGACAGACGAGCCCAACCCTTTTACGTAACACAGCTCATCGCTGCTTCAGTTAAAAACTTCAGGAGTATTGGTCTCTTCATGGTCTTCATACGAGACTGTCCGCAAATACACTCATTCCCAGAGCATGTGTGTTTTGGTCAGTGGTGCTGATAATGAAACGCAGGCTCAGGAACTTTTTACGGTTTTTCTGGCATTTCTGAGCTGCTTTTTGCCTCTTTTTCAAAACGAGTCTTCGTGCGAACCATTTCTATGAAAATGTGTTCCGCCCACATATGAAAGGTTTTACACGAGAATTCGTCTTGAAACGGGCACAAGGCTACTCAGAAATGGTCTATTAGTAGTAAGAATTGGAAACATCGTTTGTCGCCTATCAGGTCGAAAGATCAGTTAAAATGTTCCATGTACGTGTGAATTGGCACTGAAACTTTCACTCGTGAAAATAGGAATCTATATTTCTTTTGATGAGCTTTGCTTCTTATGAATGTAAAATGTTTGAATGTGAATGTAGAATAGAAATATTATAAGACATGAAAATTAAAATTATTGTATTAATTCTAACTTCTGTGTCGTAGATTCCTTTTAGCAAAATAGATTAATCAGTTCATCGACCAAAAAGTTAATTTACCAATTTATGTTACGTTGGGTGAAGTGCTGTAGCCAGTATGATTACATTATAACTTATTCAGTCAGGTAATTTTCTTTTCTCGTTTCAGTTCTTTAAAAGAAACAAATGAATACCTACTATTTTACGTGATTTGATGAAAGCACTACTGCGACTTGCCGAGAACTTGAAATGCGGTGCAAACCGAATGCTCGCTCTTTGAGGCGTTTCAAAGAAGTGAATGGGGCGAAATTGCGCATTACAACCAACAGTTTCATGGGCATTATTATCATTGCTCTGTTTATATGTCTTCCTGCTCCATCTTTCCCGCCTTTCTCCTGTCTCCTTCCGGTCGTTTTCAGTCCTTCGTTTGACGGTTCACGTGACGTGCGCGCCCTGGAGAAACTGTTGTAAATGCAGATCTATTTGGGTGTGTTGAAATTCAAAAACCGAGCGGTAAAATGGTTGCTCACGTAATAAATGCAACCCAGCAATAAACTGAGCTGAAACTGAGCAGTTTCGCAATGCAATAGGCCTTTTGCAACAAACAATCACATGGTACAAAATCCCGGTAGTGAAGCAGCTCTTCGTAAGGTCTCTTGGATACTAAAAACAATAGATTTCAATCGTCACTATTGTTTTAGCATTGTTTGGGGGTTTGGGTATCAAACCAATTCGCTTAGGATCTTACAACAGCTGCTACATGACCCTAAAATCCGCCATGCTGGAGGGCAAGCTCATTATTATTCCCGCAATGGGACATTAAAACAAAGGCCAGTCACGCTTGACTGGTTGAGGTCTCTTTGTTTTAAAGTCCCAGTGCGGGAATGATAATGAACTTACCGTCCAGCATGGCGGATTTTGTACCATGTGATCGTTTGTTGCAAAAGGCCTATTGTCAACAAATCTTGGCAAAGATTTCTTTCGTTATCTTTGATATTGTGATAAAAAAGAACAAAAAAAAAAAACAAATCGAATGTGGTTTAACGTGGCACTAGTGAAATTCCACTGATTTGGGATTAATTGACATGTTTTTAATCAATCTGAATGCAGAAATTGTTGCTTGTACATTATCATTCAGAAAATCGCGCCACAAGCCAAATCTGGAAAATACTTCCAAATATGGTTTTTTCCCCGATTTGGACTCTGGACTCTTCTTTCGCCCGCCCGGGTTCAGCCCCTATATGGGGCGGGAAGAAAGGAGAGTTCAGGGACTGGACTAGTATCTGCAATGCAAATCAAACCCTCCACAGCTCAAGAATGTCATTTGTGGCGAGTCAACGTTCAAGATAAGATGTAAAATTAATTATTTAATGAAAAGAAAATTCCCTGTTTGCGGACATCGGTGTCGCACTGAATGAAAAGTTAAAATCCGCAACGTTCTGCGTGGGAACGAGAGAGCTGGGATATAGGGTGCTCTCCATTCGACCTAAAATTAATTCTAAAAGTTTCGAAACCTGTAAAAATCGTGCGGAAATGTCCTGCATGGGATAATTTCTTGGATTTCCAAGGTAAAAAAATCTGGAAATTCCAGAAGCAAAAATTGATTTCACTGTCACGGTTTCTAAACGCCTAACAATCACTCCAAGCGACGAGGAAACAAAGAGTAGAGAAGAGCTAAAAAGGACTCGTATAATAGAGTGCAGCCGATGGAAAAAAAAGCAAACACGAGATTCCTGTGAAGTTTTCTTATCATCTGTTTTCTTCAGCGAGGAAAAAAGAAACACTTGAGTGGGCGAGACGTTCTTTATATATTTCACACTGTTTTCATAATTCAGAGATATATAATATCCAGCAAAAGTCCTGGCAAGAGTACCTGGTAATTTATCGAGGAAACAGTAACCTTTTGCTAACATTAATTCAAGGTGAGTGATCTCACGCTTTGTCTCTGGGAGGGATGCTTCACACGATGGCTTTTTCATTGGCCTAATTAGCCTGCTTAGTGTATTCAAGTGCTTAGTTATCTTGGAACTTTGCCCTGGGAGCAACACCTTCTGAAGCTGAATACAGCTCAGAGAGGTCTAAATACTAGAGAAGACTGGGACTAAGAAGTAACGAGATATCGTGATGTCCTGTAACCTCGACCTTTCGCTCACGTGATTTCCTTTTCTTCAGGGTACTTGGACTCGACTCTGGAAAAAAAAGCTTTTAGTTTGGCAGTTCCAACGACGAAACATCACCATGAACTTTCAACTGTTGGCGTTTTTTGTGATTCTTGCCTTGGTTTCGCAAGCCCGAGGATTTTGTGGTAAGGGAGGGTTTTTTTAACGAGTTTAATGAGCTGACATAATAGCGTTAGTGTGAATTTAGCTAGACGATACACACGCAGAAAAGTATTTTTGAAAAGCATTCATTTCGAGAGCAATCCGCGCTTACTTTCCATTCATTTGTGTTATCATTGAGAGAATGCATTTAGTTTACAAGTTCGCTTCTCTGGATTGCCTAATAAGCTTGATATCTGGAGGTCCTGGAGTAGTTATTTTCCAACTCTGCGTGAGCTTTTACTGGGTTCTGTCATCATCTTACTCGTTACGTGAACACGCACATCCCGGAATAACGATGATAATGGCAATATTTGTAATTCTTATGACGACAAAGTTGAAATCTACGCAACGTAACTTAATGCAATATTCTTTTCTACGAAAACTTGTTAAATCTATACACTTTTTAGAGCTTTTTGTTTCATTTGTGTCGTTATGCACTGTTTGTGGTCTCCATTTTTCTGAAGATTCTTTTTCTTTTAATCTACTAAGACCGGAAGTGAGGCCATTTGTATCAGTTCGTATCTTCACCCGTGGGCCGTCGGGGCTATTCGAGTTTCAAATCAGCAAATTTAAAATTAGATCACTTTCAGATCAAGTGAATTTAGCTTTCCAATGATAACTGCTCTCTAGCAAAAATTACGAGCGAAATAAACGAGTGATTTTCCTTTCAGTTACTCCCAGGGTGTTTCTAAAAGAATTGAAAACACAGATTTACAATTAGTGATATTCAGATCTCTTTTTTTACAGTCACCTTTCATCGCTTTCTATCTTACGTTTCTTAATCCAAACGAAGGTATTAAGTGACAAGAAGAATTAGGTATGCTCGAAATGGAAGTTTTAATCATTATCGTAATACCAAACAGGGAAGCGCACTGATATGAAACTGTAATCAGTAGCATTTCGCATTGAATTGTGTTATCTTTGGGCTTTTTTTCTTTGTTCTATTTTTTCGTTCAGTGAGTAAATGTTAGGATCTAGGATATATTTACGAAATGAACGACTTAAATAGGCTCACAGTGTTCATACTTGAAACACCGAAAAATTATATTTTGGACGTTTATTTCATAAAAAAAATTTCATGGAGTTGAAAACAATCTTGAAAGGCAAGGAAAGCTCGAGACAACAGCTGTAGAAACATGTCTTTCCATAACTTGCCTGTTATCTAAAGCGTTCGACGAGTGTTTATTTAAGTGCAAGAAAACACGAAATCCACTTTTCATTTTACTGCTGAAGCAAACAAGATTCGATATACACGCCCTGTTATTGGTTTAAATTCATTTCAATGCAATTACATGGAATTGCAAAAGGAAAAAATAAATATTTTTGACGTTTCCTTAATAGACGAAATGACAAGCTTTATTTCTTTGTTGAAACATTCTTGGAAAGTTTGGAGAACGCGTAAAAGCTGTAGAAACACAACCCGTCCCAAAGTTCCACCGGTGGTTTCGCAGCTCCGTGGAAACATGAAAACCGTGTAGTATTTCTGTGAAATTATAGATTAAACTCAAACAAGGCAATTGATTATATTTAATATTTTATCTTGACCGCTGAAAACAACGGTATTATTACGAGAGTTTTTATCAGAAAGGAAATCGAAAACGTTCTTTCATTTTTTCCACTATTCAGACAATGAGTTCTAGACGTTTTAATACTTGTTTGCCGTCTGGTGTTTTCACCGCTTTTCGTGGTTTTCACAGCTTTTCACACCTTTTTTTGTGTTAAAAATAAGTGTTTTACCAGGGTACTGAAGCTATTCAAGGCGGGGTGTTATAACGAATTACACAAGTAGGAGGTTTTTGATCTCAAAAGGAAAAGTTCTCCCCGCGACTTTTTCGAATTCCATGATGCTGCTCTTCTTTTAACAGTGTTCATTTATAACTTGTTCCAGCAACAACAATCGTTATAACCAATTACTATTGCATTTAGAAAACAAAATAAATATCCTCGTCCCCACAAGTATTAATTTAGGCGTATTTCATAATTATCAAGGATATTTTGACACTGTGTCAACAAAAAAAGCAAAATAAGCCGTATGATTGTGTTCCTTTGCACTGAACTACTTTGCAGTCGAGCTAGGGCCATCATTCAAACAAACAAAAACGGTTGCTAACCCTTAACCTTTGCTAGATCTGTACCCACACTTGAGTTGTCACGCGAAAGCACTCGTTGCGTGACAAAAAACATGCATTGGGTGAAAGTGCAATAGACCTTTTTCGCTTGTACATTTTGTTTTCCCAATACAGATCATGTGATGATACTCAGGAGATTTGATCTTTTGTTTCGTTCATTAAAAAGGGTACATGCAAGCATGAATATGTCTGCATGTACTCTTTTTAATGAACAAGACAAAGGATCAAATCTCCTGAGTGTCATCACGTGATCTGTATTGGGAAAACAAAATGTACAAGCGAAAAAGGTCTATTGATCTTTACGTATACCCCGAAATGCAAGCTTGTACATGTACACCAAGTGAAGCACTGTGTGTGTAACTCATTGCATAAACTTGATTTCTTTGTAGGTTCAAGAAGTCTGCAGACTAGCCTGATCCGTTCAGCCGTCAGAGCTGCCGAATGGCTAACAAACCAACAAGATGAAAATTGTACTTACGGGGAGGGGCACGTGAGCGCATTTGCATTCCAGTCCCTGAGGCTGATCGGTCACTCCGTAGAGGCTGGAGCCGAGCACCTCAACGCTGAGATAATCAACGCAGACATTGACTCCCTGTCCGGGGGTAGGGTCGCGCACTATATTCACGGCGCCTTGGCCTCCTGTCGAGACCCGCAGAATTTCTACGACTTCAATTTGGTCAGCAGTTTGGAGATCAAACTGAGCAATTATCCTCAAGTGGGCTTTAATCATCCCTTTCAGTATAGCTTGGCTGTCCTGGCTCTCTGTAGCAGTGGAAGGATGGAGTTGGGTTATGTGAACAATATTCTATTGAGTATATCAGAGCAGTTACCTTCACTCTACGCCAGCGGAGACACGCTTGCTATGCAAATAATGGCGCTTACTTGTGTCACGAGGTCAATCAAAAGGAAGGAATCAGAGGCGATCCTGAAGAAGATTAAAGATGGTATTAAAGAAGCGAGCACTGAGCTTGTCAAACGTCAATTGAACGACAGTACATTTGGAGAAAACGAGGTCACTGCGGCTTTGGCTTTGCAGGTGAGTAAAAGATTCCATTCATGCCCATTCTCCCTCGCCCCGCTCTCTTGGCCTTCATACTTTCGCCCGTCACGCAACCTATCTCATGCGTGATAGCCACTCAGTCAATCTTCAGTGACGTCGACGAACCGGAAACTCCCAGGATAGCTGCAACCTCGTCCCCAGGGCCTTCTCCTCGACGATTTTCAAACGATCCGCCATTTTGAAAATCGTCGAGGAGAAGGCGCTGGGGACGAGGTTGAGGATAGCTGTGGGATTACGAGCTAGATGACGCGAGAGTATATCACGGAAATCAATTTTCATGTTTTGATTTGCAACCCTTTCATAAAGGCTGATTTCCTCTTGAGGTGGTGTTTTAACGCGTGTTTTTTTTTTGTTCTGTTCTCCCTTGGTTGTTGGCTTAATAATGCCCTTAATAATTTATTGCCTGTTTAAGATTTGTTTTCTCTTTCTTAATATCGAGGGTCTCTTAGCGGCCGGGGTGAAGAAAACTAAGTGTACCCACACTATGCGCTGGCTCAAGTCTCGACAAAACCCTGATGGATCATTCATTAACCTGTTGAGCACGATCTACGTGATACCAGCCTTGATCGGAGCGCTTCCGTACGACTTGAAAGATATACGCTGCCCCAAGAATACCACTGGTAAGGTACAATACACTGCATACAGTCTGTTTCTACCTTGAAAACTAGAAGAGATTTAGACGAAACTAGCATGTTTCTAGTCTCACGCCCAACTCCTCCCTCGCCCATATCCCTTCTCTCCGTTCAGCTTTTGCGCTCGTCGTCGTGTCGGATAGTACGTATACTGAAAAGACCGGCTGACCACACCCTAGCGCAGCCACCCCCCCCCCCCCCCCCCCCCCCCCCCCCCCCCCGCTAGGGAGGCTGCGGACGCTGTCATCAAATTTTTGTTAACTGTCTTAAACAAAATTGAAAACGCAAGGATCCTGTTTCTCAGTTTCGGTTTTAACTGCAGTCCATTCCATCACAAGTTAACCTCAGTAAGCTAACCTCCGCGATACCAGTGCGATGCTCTACCAACTGAGCTATGAAGCCACACATTGGGAGCGAGGTCAATTTATTGAGTTCATATCTTCCCGTGCAGTGAAATGACGTGAAGTATATATGAAATAATTCATATTTGTACTGCGGTAGCAATTTAATTATGAAATAATGAGGGATCCGAATGCAGCCATGATACTAATGGAAAAATGACCTGAGAAAATTCAGGCGTTCAAGGCCTGAATTTTTTCAGGTCATTTTTCCAGTAGTGTCATGGCTGCATTCGCATCTCTAATTATTTCGTAAATGCTTAATGTTACGTTTTCGAATCTTGCTTCTTATTCAACAAGGCTTCCTTCACTTATCACTCGTGTGTTTTGTTTTCATTTTGAAGGTGGAAACGGAGAGAACGCGGTAAGATTTGAACATAGCGATTTCTTACAGGTCAAACAATGAGGGGGGCGTAAGGGGGGGTCCGAAAACCGCAAAACCGCACAGAAATACGCCAAAAAACCGCAAACCGCATCGAATTTTTTTCCAAATACCGAAACCGCACGTATCTGGAGGCCCACTATAACAACGAAACTTGTTATTTTTTTTTTCTAAAATTCTTCCCTCCCTTTCCTTCTTCATAGAAGATTGCCACGCAATTAATTACTACGCTTTCGCTCTTCGCTTTCAGTTGCGATCTCGACGACCTCAGTTGCTAATGTCGCGCATTGAATCAAAGCAACGAGAACACGAGGCTGTACGGCTGTACGAGCTAACATCCGGCATGGGATTTAACGTATTAACTGGAAAAGGCCGTAATTGCAAACCACAGAGTTAAATTGTAAACTGATTTAACAAACCCTGATGCGTTGTAAAACAAAACACTTATCTCGCGCTTGGAAAACAACCGGATGCAGACCATTCTAAAGAATGTCATCACCGCAGACACTTTTTTTCACCGAAAACCGCGACCTTAAGGTTGTAATAACCGCAAACCGCTTAGTGTATTGGAACCGCGAGTTAAAATAAAAATTACCGCAAAACCGCACTAAAAAATAACGCAAAACCGCATCACCGCAAACCCTTACGCCCCCCTCAACAATTAATCCACCTTAAATTACCAATAAAAGGAAATAGAAACTTAAATGGCGTAAATTGAATGGAGTGCAAAAAAGACCGCACAGTTATTACAAGTCACGCAACGTTTTTTCCGCGTGACTAAGTTGTTACATAGTATTATTATATGGCTAGTGTTTGTAGGCGATATAACGCGCGCTCTGATTGGCTAAGTGCAGCTTCACGCCAGGGCATTATTCTCCCGTAATGCCCACGGGCCGATTACGGATTATGCAAATTAGTATCACCCAACTAGTGGACTAATACAAATCCTGCATTTTGATTGGCTACGCTACTAGGGGTCTAATAGTATTAGTCATCAAGTAGCGAAATTCGCGGGTTTTTCTTTCGTTTTTTCCCAAAGCAGATATTTCTTTAACTTGCATTTGCTAACTTTATTATTGCCTTTTTTGTCCGACTAGTTGGGTGATACTAAAACAATTAGACCCTTCGCCCTCAAGGGCCACGGGTCAATAGCCCATTCGGCTTCGCCTCATGGGCTATTGACCCGTAGCCCTTTCGGGCTACGGGTCTAATTGTTAATTAGGCGGAAAGGAAAAAACACGAAAGGTTATCCAAAGCTAGACCACATTTGCTTTATTTACACTGAAAATCGTTGTGATACAAGACGATGAGTGACGATTAACATTCAGAGAGTTAATTATATTACTATTTTAAGTAAAAAAAGAAGTTACATCGGCAAATTAATTGGGCAGGAAGGAATTGAAATGTTTATACATTAAAGAGCAAAACCACGAAAGGAAAGGAAAACTGCCAGTGAAATGAAAACATTTCAGCGATATTTGTCGTCAATAAAAAAAGGAAGCATAGTAGAAGTTTTGGACTTACCGGCTGCTGTCCTTGACCACTTATTGGGAAAGTTTTTTATAGATATCGGAAAACGGATGGCGACGATTATGAATGAAGCTGACACCCTGTCGGTCTTGCAGCGAAGTATACATGTACATAAGAGGTTCCTTTCCGAAGGAAGGTCTCCTTTACTGTCCTTTCACCATTCAAAAGGCAATTGGTGACACAAGAGCAGTACAGCAGTCACATTAACAAATTTTCTTGTTGTATCGCAAGCCAGTTTAAACATCTTCAAGGACCATCAGATTTAAACAGCTGAGCGGTTTTTTTTCCGGTGTGGACATTCGCAGCATCTCTGAGCGCCAGTTCAAGAACTTTAACGGGCCAGTAACTATAATCCAGGAACCTCAGAAGAGGCGAAGAGTTTTCATCGAAAGTGACGACAAAGACTAGTGCAGATTCCGTTTAAATTGTATTTTCTTTTACCCGACACGGCCACACGGCTTTTCAGCAAGTTTGAAGCACTTTTCTGTAGGAATTGACATTTGACGGTTGATTCTTGAGAATGTCAATGGAAATTCTCTCGTCATACAGTAACACAACGGTACTAAAATACTTTTTGCGGCCGTATTGATCATTGTTTTCCAAAAATAAATATATTTTCCTGACGGAGTACGCGAAATAGTTCGCTGAATTCTGTTGTGCAGCCGGTGTGACGGTTTGGAAAGATGAATGAATAGATAAGCGCGCGCATCACCGGATGTGAAGTAACGACTTCCTCTTGAATTTAGGTTAGAACCGTTTAGCCATATAATAAACAACTTAATAACCTCGACCGTTCGGTCGTTACGGGAAAAATCTCAAACCTCGGCCTACCGTATTGACCTCGCTATCGCTCGGTCAATACGACAAGGCCTCAGTTTGAGATTTTCCCGTAACGACCTCACTCTCGGTTATTAAGTAGTTAGTAATAGTAATAACTTTATTTAACGAGGGTAAAGACATTGATTACTGGTCACCCAGTAGTTTTCATAATGGCCCTCCTACATCTTTCATTCCGACAAAAAAAGACGCAGCCATTAAATTCTGGTTCCGGTTTGATTATGAGTCCGCGTTCAAGTTCAACAACGGTTTAATTTCTGATCAAGCCAAAAAATGATTAACCACTGTGACAAAGGCTTGTTCATCGACCCTCATCGCCTCTTGGTGCTAACCGAAAGGAACGCCCCTCTGGGAATGACCGAGATTGCAAAAGATCCGACCAATCGAAAGACTGCCATGATATAATGGCTCATAGATCTTGATGGCTGAACCAGTGAAAACTCGAATTGCTTTATACAATGATCCAGTTTTTTGGGTCTTCTAATCTATTCTTTCATTACTTTTACAGACCATAGAGGTTTGCGTTGAACTGCAATTCAATGCGAGTTACCACTCCAACGGGGAAAGCCCCCCACCTGAAGCGTGCGTGACAGTCTTGAATGGAACAAACGCTCACGACATCCTAGTGGAGGCATCGAACCAACACCCGTGCTACAACTTAACTACTAAGGACACCTCGTATGGCCGTATGATTGAGTCCATCTGCGACATACATTCCAATAACACGCTGTACTTGTACTGGTTGATTTACATTGATGGAAAGTCTGCTACAGTTGGCATTGATGATCTCAAGCCAGGGCAAGGATCCAAATTGAGTTTTCAATACCAAAAATTGAATTGGGGCTAGTGAGGTTTTGGCAAAAGAACAAAAAAAATTCGCTCTCTCAAGTTTTAGTGAGCCAATGAACTTGTTTAGTAATAGTTTTAGAGCAACTTTATTGTAAACGCGGCAGTCCTAAGGATAATGCAAACATTACCACTTGATTTAACGAATTTAAGGATTTAGGAATTCAGTTTTGGGAGTCTGAAAAGAATACTGGAATTTTTACTGTGCTTTGGGCATTGGGAATCAGTCAGCTGTAGTGTGATATTTCGGATCTGTACCGGATGAGACTAAAAGCTCAATAAAGGTGTTGAAACAGATGACAGATTTACAGACTTGTTCTTCAGGGAAAAAAAAGCAAACCAACCTACCATAAACAAACAAAAAACAAACAACAAACAACAAATAAACAGAGCAAGCGATGCTGTTGACAAGGCGTACATTTGAGCGTTGGAGAATGATAAAATTAGAAAAATAACCACTTTCAATTATTTATTGAATATTTACACTTGAACATAATAACTAAATGTACGAAAACTCGCATACTTTGCTCGAGTCCTATACAAATTAGAAGTCTGCTTAATTTATAAATTAACCCGTTCTTGAAAATTATTGGTCAAGTCTAGTAAGAACTGTAGAAAATGCGTTTCAGTTTAAAAGTTCATTTGAAAATTGATAATCCTCGCACATCTTGCTTTGCCCTCGTTATTTGCATGACGACTGCGTGATGGAGGATTGCGTGACAAGAACAGCAGTTGCGTGACAGTTCCTTCCTGTGTGTCCGCACACTATTTCACTGAAGTTCGTGTAACCATTACATAGTCGCCCTGGTAAGATGAAGGCAAAATTCGCTACCGCTTAATTCATTGGAAATAATTCTATTCAAAGGCTGTCCTCCTCCTCGGAACAAACTAGGAAAAAAGTAAGAAGAAGTTGATTTAGTATGCTACACCCGCGCCTGTTCCACCATCGTTCTTCAATCCCTGCTTTCAAATTAGCACAAGTTGCGTCGTCGTCGTTTCGCAGTCATGCGAGACATGCTGAAGTCGTTCCATAGTCGTACTAAAATCTATAGTCACAGCAAATCGTATGTGGTTGCATCACAGTCGTGCCCTATCGTACGTAATCGTCTCATAGTCGTGCCACATCGTTCGTAATCATCTCATAGTCGTACCACATCCTACGTAATCGTCTCATAGTCGTGCCACATCGTTCGTAATCGTCTCATAGTCGTACCACATCGTACGCAATCGCCTCATAGTCGTGCCAAATCGTTCGTAATTGTCTCATAGTCGAACCACATTGTACGTAATCGTATCATAGTCGTGCCACATCGCTCGTATTCGTTACACATCGTACGTGGTCGTATCATTGTCGTAACATATCGCGCGTGCCCGGTAACTTCTTCAATACCGGTGCAGTGGTCTACCAAAACTGAGCTTTCAAGCAACACTGACGTCAGCTGCGATTGGCTACCCGAATGGGCTTAGCCACTCCGGTTACCCGCTGTGTCCCGCAAGAAAGTCGTGTTCTTTTAATATGCCATGTAATAAATACCTTGTAATTATTAACCAAGTTCGTTCTGTCAGTGTTTTCTGTATGTTTGCGGTCTTTGACGCCTCGATCAACAACGACGCAAAAAAGTATATACATATAGAATAAACTTGATTAATATCCGGCCATCTCGACTACACGCTTGCTCAATAACTCATACATAAAATGTATCATAATTAATCAAAGTAGAACTATATAGTGTACCCACCCTCGCATGTGCTCCTCTTGCTCTCATGTGATCTGCTTCGTGTCTTAACATTTGATTGTACGCTTCTTTCTCTCGCCTGAAACGAAAGGGCAAAGGCAAGTTCAAAATCATTTCTTTTACACATTTATGTTCTAACTCCAAAAGACAGTGGGTCAATATTTTTATGGCTGTCTTTGTACCAAGGCGAAGGCTTACACTGGACTAGACCGCTGACAGCCAGTCTTTTCTCTTTAGGTCTGACGAGGGTTGGTGAATAGATATGGGTGGTATGGACAAAAGGGAGTTTGGGAGAGCTGCGCCCAAGTCTCGTCAAAAGCTCTTTTAGGCAGAAACGCCCCTGCCAAATTTCGAGAGAAAAACTGACACGCAGTCTAGAATTGCACTAGAAATGATAATCGCAGCTATGTTATGACTTGAAGTTCCTCCTGGATGTACACCGGCCTTACCTCTCCCGTTCTAGTTCTTCCCTCTCAATTTGCTGCATTTCATTTGCCTTTTCTCTCCGTGAGGTTATCTGTTGAATGAGGGATAAATTCAAATAACCAATAACTCAAGTTTTCAAATTATCTGAATCCTTTTTTCGTGAGGAGTTACGTTTACACTACATTCCGTCCGTCAGTTGGTCAGTCAGTCAGTCAGTCAGTCAGCTAGTCACTCCATCCGTCATTCAATTAGTCAGTCCGTTAGTCCGTCCGTCAGTTCGTCAGTCCGTCAGTCAGTCAGTCAGTCAGTCAGTCAGTCTGTCAGTTAGTCAGCTAGTCAGTCCGTCCGTCATTCAATTAATCAGTCCGTTAGTCCGTCCGTCAGTCAGTCAGTCAGTCAGTCAGTCAGTCAGTCAGTCAGTCAGTCAGTCAGTCAGTCAGTCAGTCAGTCAGGCAGTCAGCTAGCCAGTCCATCCATCCGTCAGTTGGTTAGTCAGTCACCCATTCAATTTCTCCGTCCGTCAGTCAATTAGTCAGGCAAAGAAAAAAGAAAAATGACAGTCATTCCCACCTGTGCTTGAATCTCCTCTTCTCTTTCTCTCCGTTGCCTCTCCTCTTCCACTTTCTCTCTTGCCGTCATTCTCTGAACTTCCTCTAGTTCTCTGAGTAGTTCTTCTCGACTCTCAATTGATTCCTGCTGTCGGCGTTTATTTTCCTCCATTTTATCATCCAGCTGCTTCTTGCGAACATCCAGCACCTGAGGACGTTAACTGACATGTCAGGCTCTACAGTCCAAAATAATCTTGTTAGAGATGATTTCTAATCCGTGCTGCGCATTCTCAAGAGTTTGTTTACGTTTTTTGTTTGTTTTATTTCATGTAAGACATCACAAAATGTGAACATTGCGCAACTACTTACATGAAGGAAACGCGGCCAGTATGGACGCGAAGCTTTATGGTTCATTCTTCCTCATATCATTTAATAAAAAAAGTTCGCAACAGCAAAATTAATGAAGCTGTGGGAAAGGTTTGAGGTTTGTAATAAACAGTTCCATCGATTCGCATTTCACCGAGTGAGACGTTTTATATTTATAAACATTAGGGTACTGAGACCGCGCTGTGCGCATTGGAAATCGCCGGTCTTTAAAGGGGCTCAGTCATGGCATTTTGAGTTATTTTGAGCATCGAAAAAATTACCGTTAAATTGAAGGAAACCTGAAAATAATCCTTTACAAAGATAGAAAAACATCAAAGAGATAATAATAAACCATAAAGGAACAAGGATGGTTAAGGATGGGGAAGATTGACACGGATTGCAAACAACGAATTTGAAAAATTTAGCCAAACTTTTCAAACTGTTTAACCGTGACTGAGCCCCTTCAATGTGGCTGCCAACAGTTTCCAAGACTTGGATTTTGATTGATCATTGCAACCAATCGTATAAGTTGATGATACAATCTTAGTATCGGAAACTGCTCAATCATTCACCTAAGCTAAAATTAAAGGTGTTCTTAACAAATTTTACTGTTGCTATGGTAACCTGTTATCCCATACAGACTAACATTATTGGTTGAATGTTACTAACACTGTATAAGTGACTGTGAAAACAGTGACGGTGTATGCAAAAGCTTTCCTTACTTCAGCCATGAGCCTTTCTCTCGCCAATCTTTCTCGTTCCCATTCTGCTTCTCTCTTTGTCCACATTCGAGCTGCTTCATCTCTGCAAATCACAAGTTTAAACAATACATCGAAAACTTTAGACTGGTGAGCGAGAGCTGTTAACAAATTCAAAAACTATTCTCCAACGGCAAGGTGTATCTTTGAACCAAGGAATTATTCCCTTGAATTTGAAAATTTCTATTTTCAATTACTTGTCTTGTTCTGTTTACAGAAAAAGAAAGCCTCTACTCTTTCCCCTAAACTCCACTTTCTTGTAAATATCCACTTATCACATAACGTATATGTTGCAGTTAATTTTTGGTTTCAGTTAATTTTATAATTTAACCAGCTAGTTTTTTCTAACCAGGTGATTTTATTTTTAACTGGTTAGTTTTTTTTCTAACTAGGTGATTTTATTTTGAACTGGTTCATATTTTTCAAACTAGTTTGAAATTTTTAAACCAGGTTAATTTGTGTCAAAGGGGAAGGGTGAATCTGGAACCAATAACTTATTAGACCAACAAATATGAGCAAATTTGCAACGATTGCTTGTGTGGCATAGTGGAGATGAAGATGGACTTCAAAGTCAGAGGTTTGGAGTTCAAATCAAGGTGAGTGCAAAATAATAATAAAAAAAAACTGGGGGGGGGCTAGGTCTAGGGATGGGGTTAGGGGGTCATTAGGGTTAGGAATTGGGATAGGGTTACGGCTGGTGGTGAGCGCATTACTCTTTTTGAGAAACACCCCCTCTCCCCCCCCCCAAAAAAAAAAATGGAAAAATCACCTAGTTAAATGAAAACTAACTAGTTAAAAATAAAAGCACCTAGTTAGAAAAAAACTAACTAGTAAAATTATAAAATTAACTGAGACCAAAAATTAACTGCAACATATACGTCTTAAATGGCACTTTTCGTCGTGAAATTATACTGTTTTTTTTTCTTTATAAGAAAAGGGTGAAATTCTCAAAATTTCAAGTATATTTTACGGGTAAATCCGAGACTGAAATTCTGAAAAGAATTTTTTATGTTGAAAACTCGTAAATGCAGTACAATAAACTTTACATTTTAAACTAAACCGCGTAATGTTTTTAATTTCTCCAAAACTAGCTAAAAAGCAACTAACTCAGCACTACATGTAGCTGTATTTTCAACGCTAATAACATTTCTGCAAGAAGTTTACTGTTATGTGCGTCATATCAGACTTAATCATCAAAATTTATGAAAAGAAAGATAATCTGTTGTGTCAGCATGGTCCAAGAATTCTTTTAACTAATCTAGGAATGCTGTATTCACAAGAATATTTTCAACCTATAATCGGTAGAAAATAAGATATGTTCCACCTGGGGCCCGTTCTTGAAAGCCCCGGAAACTTTTTGGGCTCCATGGCCCGACGTTGTTAAACTCGCAAACGTTTGGATATTTTTCTCACTCGCAGATTATCAAAATCACTCGCATTTTGAGAGTTTGTGAGTGTTAATTTCAAGTGGGCTCATAAAGCCATAGCAAAATCTGGAATTTTACGATTACAAAGCTGTTTTAATTACATAGTCTTAATATTTAACAGAGGTTCCATTATACGAGAAGTTTCAGACGCACTTCTCCATTTTTAGATACAGATGAACTAAAAATGGATTTACGGGCCCAAAAAGTAGACAGGGCTTTCGAGAAACGGGCCCCTGGACCGAAAAAAAATATTCTTATAGAATAAAAGAGAGTATTTCAACATTGGAGAGGATAAATCATAGCAAAATCTCGAACCTTACAATTACAGAGCTGTTTATTCACGTACATGTATCCTAATATGAACAGAGGTTCCCTTTACACAAGAAGTTTCAGAAGCATACACCTCTCCGTTTTTAAGTACAGTTGAACTAAAAATGGCTTTACGGGCCCGAAAAGTTTCCAGGGCTATCGAGAAACGGGCCCCTGGACTGAAAAATACAATATTCTTATAGAAAAAAAGAAAAGTATTTCAACATTAGAGAGGATAAATCGGCGACCATCCAAAAGACAGTCCCAAGCAGAAAGCAAAATTATGTTCACATCTTTTATGTAGAGCCACTCTGTAGAAATGCTGTTAATAAATCGGTATTATTACCATTATCACTATCATTATCATTATTATCATTGTTATCATTAGTATCACTTTTTTCCTAACTTTCTATTTTTCTCTGCTTACCATAGTTATATTAATAGTAATAAAAGTAATTATTATTATTATAATATTATTATTATTATTATTATTATTATTATTATTATTATTGCTATTATTAGAATTAGTATTAGTAATGGTACCAATTATGTGAAATAAATAAAGTTTTATTATTTATTATTTAAAATTATTATTACCATAATCCATTATCATTATCATTATCATTATTATTATTATTTTACCTGTAGAGCATGTCCAACTCTGCTTCCCTTTGTTGTTCTAACTTGAGCTGTTGAGCAACCACCTATGAAAAGGAGAAAAATTTATTTTTACTTTTGATCCATAAGGATGAAAAATATCTAGAAATGCAGAGCATAATTTTCGAAAAGAATTATTTTTTACCTGTCTCATGTACTCTGCATCCGCTCTTGCTTTTTCTCGTCTTGAAGTCTCGAGTATTTTATCTTGATCTTTCTGTTGATAATAAGGGTTAGAAATAACTAGATAAAGAGCCTAAAAAGAAAACCTGTTACAGAGTGTGACTCAAAACAGTCAGCTACTCCTTGCAACACTGGTTAAGATAAATATTCAACACTCCTCTCCATCTACTACAAAATGAACGCTTGATAAACACACGACAAAATTACCTTCTTAGCCAATGCTTCTAAAATCTTCAAATCAAGTTCCTAATTGAGACAAAATAAAAACTATTACATTGCAATGTTAAACAAATTTATGGCTGTGTGCAACAATCTTACCTTGCCCACAAGTGACAAGATACGTTGGTTTGAATTGTTTGCCATTACCAACATTTAACTGCTGTTTAGTTTATTTTTGGTAATTACAAGCTCCACACTTCAAATAATTAATTAAACAGAATAAGTCTTCTATTTTCCGTGAAATCAAAACCAAATGAAAAATGAGCTAGGATAAAGGCCGGTACACATGAGGGAGCTTGCTCCCGCAGCACGCTCCTGCAACACGCTCCCAGAGCAAAGCTCCCTCGTCTGCACCAACGATTTCTAGCGAAAAAATATGTTACGCAACAAAACTTTTGCTCCCGGGTTTTGCTCCCTCATATCAAACTGGTTTGATATGAAGGAGCAAGCTCCAGGGGCAAATCTGTTGCACGAGTCTGTTTCAGGAGCAAGCTCCCTCGTGTGCACTGAAATTTGCTTGCCGTGAAATAATGTGTCTCCAGTTGGCCACCAAATTGGCTTAATTTTTCATCCAACTAGTTCCCATGCCTCAATTGGGTTGTTTCATCAATCAGCTCGCGCTCGTCGTGTCCTTCGTGAGTACTGGTTGGGGTACTTACCCTGGAGCTTGTTTCGGGGGCGTGTTTCAGGAGCAAGCTCCCTCGTGTGTACCAGCCTTAATTTCCGACTGACAATGCAATCTGTCTAACATATCTCTAATTTTTTCCCCATTTTCTTGTTTTGGCTTTTCTGTTTTTCTTTTGAGTTCTTCTACAATTCAAACTGTTACATATCGTACTAATGACCAGTTTGTCAGTGTAAAAATTGCTTAAAATTGTATGACCTAGTGTAACCTATGTTCAGCTGTTGGTATAGTTATAGGACCAGTATTATGCACTCATTGCGGACCTATGATAACATGCACTTTAGAGTCACTCCTTACCAATGCCTCTTGTATCTCTTTACTCTTTCTTTTCATCTGAGCTTTGTGTTGACGGATCAGGACACGCCTGAAATGTTTACATGAGCATGTGTCGTTGAACATGTACAGTTTGTAAATTTCTATTTGCCTTGTGCACTTTTGGAGTTTTAGCCTGGTTTGTTTAGTTGCAACTTGTACGAAAAAGCGCGAGAAAGAATGGGCTGGGGAAAAATCAACTTTGTTTTACAAAGGTTGACATTTTCATGCCTGCCACAGACATCCCTTTTCAAAATTCCCTGACTCTTCCCTGATAAAAAACAAAATTTCTCCGACCAAACAAAAGGAACAATGCCAGGTGTAGTAGCGGCTTTTTTCTTCCAATACATGTACATGTACATGTAGTTCATTAAGAGTGATAATTTTTCAAAAAATTTTCCTTCCTCATTAAGGAAAAATATCGTTAAGATCACAGTGCCCCCAAATGTTTCTTCCAGCCTTCAATGGTATTAATCAGCCATGTTAAATTATTTCAATTTTCCCTGATTTTCCTTCAAAGTGTCAATTTCCCCTGATTCAAAATAAAAATTCCCTCACATTTGCCTGACCTTAAAAAGTTTTTTTTCCCTGACCATTTCCTGACCTGTTGCAACCAAGATATTACTTTTAGTCATAAAAAAAAAAAATTTTCCCCAAATCCAAGGGATAAATCTCATGGCAGAGCCATCGGAAATTCCAGTCCAGATGAAGAATAGTAATTCTCAAACATCTCCTTTGGAGATGGCTATTGCTTTTATCAGAGAAAATTAATTGTTAGTTGTAATCAGCTGAGCAAATTTTGATAACAAGTCATTTATACACTTACAAAGCTCTACACGGACTGGAGCAGACCTAGGATTTATGGGGGAGAGCTAGAGTCTGGAGAATTATAAGTACTTAATATACACTGTATGACATAATCCCATTGTCACTGTCTTACCCAAATTCCCGTTTTCTCCTCGCTTCATCTAGCAGTCTTCTGTCCTCCTCCTAAATTAAAACATGCAGGTACATGTAGATTGTATTATGTCAAACAAAGAAAGACTGTGTTTGAACACATTTCCAAAGGGAAGTTGAAAATATGATGCAAGCCAAGTATTTTTGACAAACTTTGAGGTGTTTGAAAATGTGCCTAAACACTGTCTTGAGTATTTCTTCTTCATTGAACTAACACTGAGGAGAAAAAATCTATGCTAATTTAGATCTGAGATCTAAACAATGGCAAGACAATGGTTTCCTTTTTTTAAAGTTGATGAATTTGATAAGTACAAGCAGGACAACTATGGTGAAATCTTTCTCATGAATCCAAAACATTTCTTTGTCCAACAAAGGATTACAGCATTTCAAGAGGGCGGAAGACAGCAAGGTAACAGTACCATATCACTGTCACTTCAAAGTGAATACAGTGTGCTCTGACAAAAATAACAATAAAAAACTTACTACTTGTTCAAGCTTCCTTTGTTCTTTAAGTAAATCTTCTTGTTCTTGTTTCAGCATAAGAGCCTGCAAATAAACACATCATTCAACAACAACATTCAAGATAAGTAAAACATGCTTTCATAAGCAAAACAATGTGACTGACTGTAGGTTCTGTACCTGAGTGGTATCTCAACAATAATAGATTTAAAACATTTCATATCCCGGTAAAGAACATGCTCCATACCTCTTCTTCTCTCATTTTCAATTCTTTCATTTGTCGTTTCAGATCCTCAGCAAGATCCTCCTGCTCCCTAGTAAAACAGAATTACAGTTAATTTCAGTTGCAGATTACTGAGTGAAATAAAAAAAAAAATGATGACAATGAATTTTAGGTTTGTAATGTAACATTTCATCTGTCAGATGATCACTAAATTTATCCCCCAAATCAATCACATTTTTCTGCTGTAACCATGGCCACAAAAGAAACTGAAAAGAGATTAGGTCATTTCATCAGATGCCTAAGAACAACAGAGGATGTGCAGTGCCCTTGTGGTTACTGCACGCAAATCTGGATCTACACTGTAGCAGTCTGGGCTCGAACCCTGGTTTTGGACCCTGTGTTGTGTTCTTTACTCTCACAGTGCGTCATTCCACCCAGGTGTATAAATGGGTACCCGCGAATTTCAATGCTTGAGGTAACCCTGCAATGGACTAGCATCCCATCCAGGGGGGAGTAGAAATACTCCTGGTCGCTTTGAAATGCTACGAAAACCAGGATAAATCTGGCCTGATGTGTCACTTGGCACGTATATAGAGGGTATTACATGTACATGACCTTGAGTGGATATGAATTTTATCTTCGAGTGTTCAACTCGATATCTCACGAGTGAGATGTTGAGTTGAACACGAGAATATAAAATTCATGTCCACAAGCGGGCATGTAATATTCTGTCTATTATAAAAACATTTTCTGAAGATTTCCGACCACTTTCAAAGATTTCCGAAGATAACCAAAGATTTCCGAGGAGGGACCGATGATGTTTCGATCATACAGCAGCACATCTAAGTACTTTTTAAGGGATCATGTAACCATAGTGATGGTGATCATTTTAGTAACTATGGCAACACCAATATCCTCACATGTGAAAGATAAAAATAGTATCTTCACTGCAATGAAGATATGATTTTTTAGTAAAAGAAAAATCCTCGTATTTCACAGGTGCTTATGTAATAAGCAGTCTTTACCTTACCTTCAAACAACAATGTCCAATTTCTAGTCAGAGTAATTTAAATTATTTTAAAGGCATGAAATTGCTTCACTTTG
>JAHPZR010018709.1:25000-52267 GCA_019787425.1 Platygyra sinensis | reverse complement strand
CGAAATGGGGTATCGCTTTTGTAGAGGTCGTCGTTTCCCCAGGTCCTTGAAACTTTGTTTTCGTCACTAAAAGCCAGCGACACAACAGGCGATTTATACGCCCATTATTGCGGCGAATGTTGATCGCCAAATTTTCGCCACCGATTGATGCGGACACACCTGGCGAATTTTTTTCGCCAATCGCAGCGCTGTGGCAGCTTTGAAAAGTTATGTGATAAAATCGCCACACCTGATGGGTTAGCTTTACTTGCGATTCGCAGCAATAAAAGTAGCAATTCGCTGGAATGGGAACTCTAGCTGGGGAGATGTGGCGATTAATCGCCGCTATCTGATATGCCAGGTATCGGCGATTTTATACGCCGGCCGATGGCAGTGACTCAGTCGGCGAAAATCGCAATCGCTCCACCGGCACACCTGGCGAATTTCGCCGATTGCGGCGATCGGCGTATAAAATAGCCAAGTGTGTCGCTGGCTTAAGCTACCCGTGTTCAGTTTGAGAGCATTGACATTTAAGCCGTATAGGGAAAAGCGTCTTTCATTTCACAAAGAATACTACTCATGAGGAAAAACACTGATGATATACATGTGTGTATATATGTTGGTAACTGGTTAAATATTTAGCAATTATTGAATGAGGCGGAGTAGGATATGAAGAATTCTGCAGATCAAGGAGGGTGTTATCCACAGAGGCCGAAGGCCGAGGTGGATAACACTCTCCGAGATCTGCAGAATTCTTCATATCCTACGAAAGCTGAATTCAATAATTGCTTTATTATTCATTCAAAATATTTCCCCGTTCTTAAAGGAGTTTCGCCATTTCGCTCTTTGTTTTTCCGCTCACCAAAAATAACACAATCTTGTACCCAGGTTTTCTCGGTCAACGGTTCAATAATTTTCAGCGGGCTGCACTTTTGACGTCATTGGTTCAATAATTTTCAGCGGGCTGCACTTTTGACGTCATTGATTCAATATGACGAAGATTCTTTCCAAATTTGGTGAACAGCAGCTGGTTATGGTGAATTACGCGTGTGGTTTTAACCAATCAGAAACGGGGAAATGTTTTGAATGAATAATAATTAACAATTATCCTGCGAAATCGCGCGGAATATCGTCTGATACTTAGCCGACGAGGCCGTAGGCCTCGTCGGCTAAAATCAGACGATATTCCACGAGATTGAGCGGGATAATTGTTTTATTATTCAACAAATTGATAACAAAATTGATTTCCAAGCTCGTAACATTTTTTCTGTCGACATTTTTTCACTTCACTTTTTCTTCCCGCGTACGAAGCTACGTATATCGCTGGATATCTGTTACCTACGGATGACAGATATCGAGAGCATCATGACCATATTTGGATAGTGTTACAATTTGTTGAATAATAAATGTTGTTATATGTTTTTTGGGTTGATTTTCATCTTAGCCATTAGAATTGCCCATTTTCACTTGCGGAGAAGCTTGCTTGGTAGGACAAAAAGGTGAGCCAGAATCTTATTGTAGTGGCAGACTTTGTCATGAATTTTTTCTAAACAGTTAAAAGTGAATTCTCCTTCTATCACGTCTGCTTCCTTGCACCCGAACTCTTTCAAAAAGAGCCGAACATTCTCCTTATCGTTCGCGGAAAAGTCGGTCTTCCCTTCTTTTTTGTATCGCAGCCACATCTTCATTATGCATTGAGGATCTATACAGGGACTGAAGCGCACCATTTCAGTGTAGCTCTCTGGAAGACGTTCTTGGAGTAATCTCATCGCGTCTAGCACCCTCCACATATACTTACTCATCAGAAGAAAGCACTCCTCTACAGGTCTGTAGCCGCAGTGGTTGTACTCTTTGTTTGTCTCTCCCCAGTTTTCAATCATTGATACCCACAGGTCGTTAGTTGAAAGTGACGTCCTTGAACTTTCGTCTATCCGTTTCATTTGAATGGCGCCCACCACATGCCTGATGGCACCACGAGTATGATATGCCTCCGCTGCGTATATCAGGGCCTTAGAGAGACGACCTGGGGAATTAACAAAGTAATAACGTTTATTTAGCTTAAAGGAAGTGTATAGCTTTATCTGAAACACCACGTCAATTCAATAGTGCTTGTGCACTCTGATAACACACAGATGGACAGATGACGTCAAAACGTGGTAAGAACAAAGAAGTACGCTACGAGCCGCAGGCGGTTACTGCGACTAATGTTACAACATTTTTGACGTCCTGGGTACATTACACAATAACCATTAGAATCTGTTGTTTCATGGATTGATTCAGGGTATGTATTTTCTGGTACAAAATTACAAATGGTTTCAAACTTTTGGTTGGAGATCGAAATTTATTACGCAAATTATGATCTTTAACAACAACAACAAAAAAAGAAAACATGCCTGTTAACTGGATGGCAGTATATAGGCCAACAAGGATTGCCATTCGCTAATAATCTGTCACCCTAACTTGTGTAATATCGAATTCACGAGGGAGTATTACCAGAACTTTCTGTAGCTCACCAGGAGACATTGTATGTTGGTACTTTAACTACAAACTCAGCCTAGACTAATGAAAATAAGGTTTTGGTACAGTCCATTCTATAAATATCTGTAATTACCTAGGAATTGGCGCTGATATGGCGTTGTTTTTGCCTGTGACATAGATTTCACGATTTCTCCGTATTTCTTATTGTGCACTTTCCTCAATTCTTGTGGATTATTATTGAAAGACGTTAAACTCATCTCCATTCCTTGGTATTCGTTTATCCACTTTTCCATCAGCAGCTTCTTTTGTGGGTCAACCGAGATTGTGGCCCGAGCTTTAGCCAGCAAATCTTCAAAGAATTTTTCGTTGTACTTGAAGACTTTGAAGTAAGCGCTGACTAATTCCTGTATTTTGAAATTGTCCGTTTTCTCATCGTCTGTTACCTGGCGTTCGAAATTCAGTGGAAGATTTACAAATATTGATGGTATAGTGAATTCCAGTGTGAAGGCATAGACATTCGTGTCAAAGACAAACTCCGAGGGTTTCTTAAAGTTTTTTTGAAAATAATCGTTAAACCTCTCTGTAAGAAACCCAGAGTACATTCCAATGAGCCCGACGTCGTAGTCCGACTTATAAGAGGTCGACCCATAAGGCACTGGATAGCACACTCCATTCCCAGGGATCAAGTAATTTCCCTTTTGGCTTTTCAAACAAGGAGTCAGTTTCCCGCTGCTTTCTGTGTAAAGAATGTTAGTTACTAGTAGATATCTAGCAGCCGTGATCATCAGGAGTCGAGTTTTATAGAAGATCTTTTTCGTGTCGTCCCAATCGTTGAAAGCCTGAAAGAACGTTTGGACTTGTGCCGCTTTACTTGTGAACTCTTGCGTTCCCAGGACATGTTTGAAATCTGGTTGACTGATCCACTCATCTTCAGCCTCGTTGGCCTCAAAATTGTATTCGTCCACAATGCATTTTGTTATCCAGTCCACAGCGTCGGCTTCGGATATGGATCCTAAGCAGTTTATCTGAGAAAGTCTGTAGAGAAGCGAGATAACAACCGTAAATTGTTTAAAATCCAACTGCTCTTTATATAGTTGACGTTTTTTCGTAAGCAAATCTCCACTCACCTTAATTATTGTGTGGTGTAGTGGCCATGTTAGGATCTGACTAATATAAACTGGTGCAATTACACGTACAAGTTACGCCCATTTATAAAGATAACTAATTATTATTATTATTTTTTTAATTTCAATTTTATGAAATCATGAACCGCGTCATTGGGGGAAACTAACCAAATCAATGTAATGTCAATTCTTTTTGCTATTGTGTGATATAGTGCACAGACGTCAAATACATACGCGTCATCGTGCCAAGAGGACGCAGGGGTATCTACTGTAAGTACCGGCGTGAAAGAACGCTAGTAGCATTAAACGTGACACATTTGCCGAGGACGCACCGGTATTCTTCTGTTTTGAGACCACGTAGGTGGTATAAGCTGTCTTGATGTATGGGAAAAGAAAATGATCTAAGGGAACTGGTCATAACAAGTTTGTTTTCAGAGAGTGTACATTGTCTGGGGTGTGTGTGTGGACAAAATATTCAATTAGTAAGAGTCAGCATTGCTTAATAAACAAGAAAAGTGAGTTTGAATCTCACTGTCATTTCTACGGCTGGATAGAGGGGTGGCTATGCAAAAAGACTCTATCTTTTGAAGTTGAGGGAAGGGGGGAAGGGGTCAAGCAGGGACCACCATCTATTTTGTGGTTTGGTGGGTCATGTTCGAGTAAAGTAGTTGTGACCACTTCCTAAATTGAAAATATATCTTCGAGTAAGTGTAGTGTTTTCCAGGAGTGTATTCTAGACGGCAGACTCTGCTTTGCGGGAGTAAAAGTAGCTAATGCCAACCGCCGTTAGAAGAAAAGGGTTAAAACAAAAAACAAAAACAAAAAAAATCAGCTTGGGAGTAATATCCTGAAAAAAAAAAAAAAATGATCCCACTAATGATCCTGCCAACACAGTACAACAATAACTAATGCGTTAAAAATTTATACTTAAAACCTTGAAGAATTTGTGCATTTGTGGCACTACCATACACAATAAACGTTTGCTCTTAATTGGTTTAATAATTCTAATAGATTTCCTTTGACGTATTATAATATTCAAGTGCAAAAAAGTTTAGCCGGCCTAGAGAGTCCTATTGATACAAAATTATCAAGCTTTATCAGATCCCGTTCAAACATTTGGCAAGCGGTCCCATTGTGAGAAAAAATAGTCTCTCTTCATCTATAGTCTATAGTCTACCAGGTACCTTTTCCATATTCCGTTTCGCAATATTTCAACAGGTGAGAAAGAAAACCGAAGAAACGGAAAATTGATCACAGAACGTGCGCTGGAGAAAACAAGTCAACATCTAGACGAAGGCAAAATGCAAACATGCTTTTTCATAAAATCACCAATGCAGCCAACCAGTGCTTAATTTACCCCTAGAAGTAACCCCAGGCTGGCCCCGCAGGACAAGCGGTATTTTTTAATGTATTTTACAGGAAAGCACGAGGTGAACACACACTATGAGAAACGTGCGACGGGAGGGGTGAGGAAACAGGATATATAGACCTTTGGCTGGCTCCATCATATTAACGCTGCTATGTTTCAAGAAACTGAATAGGGTTCGGACACCCGTCAGTCTTGTGGAAGAAATGTTTCATGTTATTTTAGACTGTATATGGTGAGAGCATTTATGTAAGGTGTGTCACACGGTCTGATCGATACAATTGAGAGCTGACAAGCTGCATTGGTGATTTTATGTGCGAGCAGACCGAGTAAGTGAATTCCCGCCATTCTATCTAATAATTAAACAGTATGTGTTGTGTTGCTGCTTAACATCAGAAAGAATAAGGTGGGGCACCCACCCTTCTGTTGGATAAAAAATTAGCACTAGCTGGCTGTATTAGTTTTTTTTCTTCTATGTTACATGCACCAGACAATGTCTAGCTGTGTCAAATTTTGGGAATATACACACGTGTTGTGTTCGAATAATGAGAGACCAGAGGTTACTTAATTTGTCCACGAGAAATTAATCCCGTGTGACAGTATGATAGTCATATTCGTTTAGATGTTAAAATAAAAACATTCAATAGAAACGATGCCAAGTATCTCCTCGGAAATATTTGATAGCTTGGAAGCGTTTTGCAATCCGCAGAAATACTCCGTTGAATTCTAGATTGGTCTAGATTCTGAAAACTTGTTTTCAAAAGCTGCATTCTCACACTGAGCACTAAAACCATAAGAATAAACCTTTGTCTGGCACATGGAGGGCAACCAACTGACTCAGGAATAGTTAACACCAGCGACTTTTAGAAAACGAACTGAAAAGGTTCGCAGAGGGTTTACAGGGCGCGTATTCTGGCGCGTAAAAACGGATGGAAAATGAACCTTAAGGACGTTCGCGCTAATTGTTTCTGCGCATCCTTACTGCGCACGCAAATCCACATGCCACGCCATGCCACGTCATACATCGAGCGCGCGCGCTAAGTACTAAAATGAACAATGATAGGGCAGATGGCCATTGCTATAGCTTTGATTGGATTTAACGATCTTGGACGTCCGGTGACCCCTACTTTTCTTTTCAGAAACAGATTTTATTTGCAATTATCTACACATTATCCAAAAATGAAAAAAAAATCAATGTGGGAAGTTTAAAAAATTTGAATATTTCTGCCCACGGGACATGGAATCCTGCCATCTTGCGGCTGCAAGGCGCGTGAAACCATGGTCGCTAAATGCGAACTTATTCTTTAAGGAACCTCACAAGTTGACTAAATTTGCTTAATAGGTCCATCCAAACCATATTTGGCAGAGAACTTTTCCCTTCAAAGCTCTAATTACAATATTTTGGGACTTGCAGCCACTTTGATTTTCTTCGCTAACGAAGCACGATTTACTCAGATTTAGGTGTTCTTCCGGGCATGTTATTTCCAAAACGAAGTCGGTGACCCCCCATTTTTTTTACATTTCTGACATCGCTAACTCATGATCTTTCAATGGTAAAATTTTCAGAAAAAAATCAATGTTAGAAAAATTTCGCGCGAACGTCCTTAAAGCACGAGGGATGCCGGGCTCTCTGTTGACATCTTAACACCTACAGAAACCGCAACTTTATCTCCTTAGGAAATTAGGCACTTACTCTGGTGACCGTAGTCTCTTGGATTTCACTTGCGGAGGTTCAGTGTAGTCTCTTGCATGCCACTCAGATTGATTGACGAAAAAGCCCTCGAGTAGTGATATTGGGTAGACTTCGTCACATACCTAAGATGTAGCAAAAATAATGACTGTTTTAGAACTCCCCATCGTCTTAAACAACTCTTGAAAAAGATTGGATGGAGCGCGGCTGATTTCCAGAATATTCATAACTTTATTAATATATACTTGAAAACAAATTCCACTTTTGAAAATGTATGTTGACTGGCATACGAAACATCAAGTTTATATAAAATGCGCAAGTTTATAATGTGTATATCCGCTGTTTATGTTTTATTTCTGATCAAGATACGATGGCCCAAGAACAAACTTGGTAAACCTAATAATTCTTGCGTTGTCTTTCTAGCGATTAGGTTCATTTCTTCATGCGACACAATTTGAGCAATGTGTACACTAGGGCCCAGTCCCTTTATGAACTTCGTAGCGGGCAATTTTGGAAAGTATTTGGTACATACTATACACCTTTTGTGGTCGAAATCTCAGCGGCTTTAATTAAAGTTACGAATTCCAGAGGTGAAGGGTCACAAAGAGCCCCTGTCCAACCCCCTTCAGGCTAAACCACTCAAACAAAACCAAGCTGAATATAGAGCTTACAGCCATATTGCAAAATAAAAGAACGCCGTATTTGACAGCCCGAACAATGGCCTTTAGAAGGTTGTGGTGCCACCTCAGACGGTGTTCCTGAGCCCGGTCCATTCTGATCTTATGTTCATTCTTTCACTTTGAAACTAAAGAAAGCCCTAAACGCTAGGAATTATTCCTGGAATGTTTATTGCTCTGTGAGCCATCCGAGGGGAATTCAAACCACGAGACAAATACACAAACCATAAAGCCGATTACTGTACGGTTACAGCTTGAGGCGTTTTCATTGCTAGAGTTCTATTCAGTGTTTAAGGATCATTTTATGGTTCCGCAAACTGCACATAGGTTGCGTGATTGTTTTGAAATCAACGGTTCCACAATTCGGAGAAAATTTTAATTAATAAAAATAAAGTTAAAATTGTAAAACTCTTACCGCACGTCCTTGGACTAACACGAACACCAAGACACCGAAAATGGTCATCATCTTGGAAGCACCTGCAAAAATATGCACCAGAAATATAGCAGTAAGCAATTGATAAAGGTTATAGTGAGAAAATTAATTTTCTTCACTTAAAAAGGGGGTATTCCTTTTTTTTTCAACCCTACGCCCTAAAATTTAGACTTTTTCAGAAATTTATCAAGAAACTATTTGTCGGTTAATGTTCATTGACGTTGATGTTACCATGGCAATCAATTTTTGACAGGTATATATTTTTTTTATTACAAAATAAAAAGTGCCCTTTGAAAACGAAGAGAAATTACCTTTCTTCCTGTAACGTTTGGGTTCTTAGCTCAAATCAGTGTTCCTATATTGGTTTTGATTACTTTTCGCTTAATTCGGTGCTTTCCTCGCCTTTTGGCCGCCATTTTGGCAATCATGACGTTTTTATACATCATATGACGCCATCACTTCCTGTTGTGGACGTCAAACGATTTATCTTTGGATGTACTATCTATCCTACAAGTCTGATTGTGAGAGCTTTTATAGTTGCGAAGTAGTAGTTGAAGTAACTTTGATCTATTACACCATATCATTCCCAGGTAGATGTCTCAAAAAGTGACGAAGTTTAAAGGGGTCTTTTCATATATTACACATTGATAACTAAAACTGAAGGTGCTCGATCAAGTTCCACATTATACACTCGTGAATGCGCGCATGCGCAATGAACGATTTATCTTTGTGTGAGCAAACTGTCACTCAATCGCTCGTTCGAACAGTCGTAAACTTGTAAACTTGAGATTAAACAGAAGAAAGATCCTCGTAGTTAGTACAAAACTTAAGCAGTTGTGAAAAGAAAACCTGAAAAAAAAATCAGGCTTGAACGGGATTGAAACCCATGGCCTCTGCGATGCCAGTGTAGTGCTCTACCAACTGAGCTATCAAGCCAACCGGGAGCTGGGAACCAACTTTACCTCTCGGGATAAAATTTTATTCCCGGAATTGACAAGCTGTTATCGGCGAATTCTTGCCAACCTTATTTCGTATTTAATTCAGTCAACGACATACTTGACCATCCCCAAAACGGAAGAGTTTAGTTTTGTAGAGGGTGAAGAAATTTTGAGGTGAAATTATGCCCAAGAAAACTTTCGCTGTTTTTACAACTAAATCCGAATTTCCGAGGCGATTTAGCCTTCAGATGAATGAAAAAAATGAAGCCCCGAGTCCCTATGACTAATAGACATGACACACGTAAAACACGGACTGTTTTAAAACAATCTTAAATCTCTTTTGAAAAGAAACTTTTAAAAGAAACGGAAAATCTTACCCGTCAGGCAACAGCCCCACTTCAGATAAACCTTAGCACAGGATATTTCTAAACGCAGATTTTCCTTTATAACTAAAGCCCACGTACCTTCTGAAGGCGGCTCGATTAAAGACTTAGTTTAAATCGAGTTCGATCACGATTTTAGTTCCTTGTCTGACAGTTAAATGAACTTCCAACTCAACAAAAGGTTAAGTTGCAGATTTTTCGGGGTTAAGACAGACCGGCCACAAGTCGAGTGGTGTTTAAATTATGATCTAATTAATACGCCATTAGTGCAAGAACCCTGAGCCCTTGGAAGAAATTCTTAACTGTGCAAATATTCTTCTAAACGCGCAATGCAATAATGAAAATAATAATAGTAATAAAGGTAATAAAAGCCGATGATAATTCAGTTTTATTCCTGTGTCTGCAATTTTAACTAAGACAGTAAAACTCACGTGAAAGTTGTAGACGCCGGCTTTACGTTACGGTGATTATTTAATTTATGACCTGATAAATAATTGAGTCAATGTTTTCAGCAACCGAACGTTAGACGAAACATCGTTAAAACTGTTTACGCTCACAGAACAAAGCAAAAATGTCATTTACGTGCTCTGTAAAATCCACTTTAATATTTTTTCTTGCGCAATTATTTTGTTGCTGTTTTGTCTTGCATTTACAGTTGTGTCTGGTAAGGCTTTTCGTCCCAAAAAAAAGAGTTGGTGCCATTGCCGACTTTAAGGAAATTGTCGGACCGCCACCAAGACCTCACGCAAACTTTGACTGAAGCTTCAAAACTTAAAAAGCTAACATATACTTATGCATATACATATACTGCGCCTTACAACTTATATAAAAAGGCCCAAATTCTCGACGTGATGCATAAAAAGGCACTTAACTCGTTAGTAATTATGTTGCCGCCTTTTGTTTTATCTGATCAGACGTTCTTCACGAAACAGAGTTGGTGGTTTTCCCAAACAAAGGGAGACTTAACACATGCGGGTGAAGGGAAACTTAACACATGCGGGTGACAATTGGAAAATTATCAGACGCCACCAAAACCTCACGCGAAATTCAAAGTTTCAACACTAACAAAACTAACATATACTGATCACGAGTTGAGTGATTTTTCCATGATGGCCCGATGAACAATTGTCATGAGTTAATGCAAACGAGCATTTTGTGGAATACTTTAAAAGACCCAGATTCTTTACTTTTTTCGTGTATAGCAATTCTGTTTCTGTTTTGTCTGTGATTTATGGTTCGTTTTGTCAAGACTTTCGGCCTTAACTGTCAGACCGGAATTTACAAGCTTTTTATTGGTGAATTTTTGCCGACCTTATTTCGAAGTCAATTCAGTTAACGACATATTTGACCCTTCGAAAACGAAAGAAGTACGTTTTAGAGGGTGGCCAAATTTTGAGTTGAAATGATGCCCAAGAAAACTTTAGACGTTTTTTCAACTAAATCCGAATTTCCGAGGCGATCAAGCCCTTCCCAGACAGATATCCACGAAATGAAGCTTTGGGTCTCTATGGCGAATAAACATGATACACATTGAAAGCGGACTTTTGCAAAAATAAAACAATCTTAAATCTTTTTAGAGAAGAAACTTTTCAAAGGGAAAGTTCACCCATCAGGCAACAGCCCTACTTCAGAAAAACCTTCGCACAGGATATATCGAAAAGCAAATTTTCATTTATGATCAAAGAGCCTACGTACCTTCTGAAGCCGACTTGTTTAAGAAGCGAGTTTAATTCGAGTTCAGTCACGACGTTAGTTCTTTGTCTAACAGTTAAATGAACTTCCAACTCAATAAAGAGTTAATTTGCTGGGTTTTCAGGGCTAAGACAAACCAGCCACAAGTTGAGTGGTGTTTACATTATGATCTAACTGATATGTCATTCATTAGTGCAAGAACCCACTTAAAAAAAAAAAATTCTTAGCTGGCCAACTAATCGTCTAAACGCAGAATGCAATAGCGAAAAACACAAATAATAAAACCATAATTCAGTTTTTTCCTCTTTGTCTGATGTTTTTACTAACTTACGGAAAACTCACGCAAAAGTTGTTGAAACTGGCACGCTGATTAATTAATTGAATTCATGATGATCTGATAAATATTTGCGTCAATGTTTTGATCAACAGAGCGTTAGACCCAACATATTGACATTAATATTCAAATTCTTTGCGCTCAGCCGTGATCACAAAACAAAGCAAAAATGTGCATTTCGCGCTCTGTAAAATCCCACTTTTCTCGAAAAACCTTCGCACAGGATATATCTAAAAGCAAATTTTCATTTATGATCAAAGAGCCTACGTACCTTCTGAAGCCGACTTGTTTAAGAAGCAAGTTTAATTCGAGTTCAGTCACGACGTTAGTTCTTTGTCTAAAAGTTGAATGAACTTCCAACTTAATAAAGAGTTAATTTGCTGGGTTTTCAGGGCTAAGACAAACCAGCCACAAGTTGAGTGGTGTTTACATTATGATCTCACTGATATGTCATTCATATTAGTTATTCATATTAGTTATCCTCGTTTTAAATCAAAAGCTACACTAGGAGACCGTTCTTTCACCTGTGCAGCACCGAAACTTTGGAATGCGCTACCATTTAACATAAGAAGCGCCAGCACAGTTAGTAGTTTCAAAGCCAAGCTAAAAACTCACTTATTCCGCCTCGCATTTTTATCATAGTTGTTTCTATTATTGTAAGTTTTACTTTTAATTGAAATTTTAGCTTTTTAAAATTATTGTAAGTTTGCTTTTAATTGTAATTTTAGAATTGTAATTTTAGCTTTTTAACCTTTTTATTCCGTTTTTAATCTTGTCATGCGCATTTGATCATTATATGGAATTTGCGCATTATTATTATTATTATTATTATTATTATTATTATTATTATTATTATTATTATTATTATTATTATTATTATTATTATTATTATTATTATTATTAAATACAACATTGAGGTGGAAAACAGGTTTGAAGCCTCAGGAGATATAGAAGATCCAGAGGAAGAACACGATATGATTTTGGAGACGTACAAGGATGCTGCGAAGAAAGTTATCGGGTGGTCCAAAAAGCGGAGCAAGCCATGGATAGGGGACAAAACATGGGAAAAAATTAAGGAGAGGAAAGAGGCAAAACTTAAGATGGAAAGCGCAAGATCAGAATGTTTAAAACAGAGAAGAAGGCAAGAATACAATGCGAAAAACAACGAAGTGAAACGAAGTGTGAGGGAAGATAAGCGGAATTGGATGGAGGGGAGGGCTACAGCAGCAGAAAAGGCGGCTGAAAATGGTAGAAACAAGGAGCTATACAACATAACCAAGACACTAGCCTATGACTAATAGACATGACACACGTAAAACACGGACTGTTTTAAAACAATCTTAAATCTCTTTTGAAAAGAAACATTTAAAAGAAACGGAAAATCTTACCCGTCAGGCAACAGCCCCACTTCAGATAAACCTTAGCACAGGATATTTCTAAACGCAGATTTTCCTTTATAACTAAAGCCCACGTACCTTCTGAAGGCGGCTCGATTAAAGACTTAGTTTAAATCGAGTTCGATCACGATTTTAGTTCTTTGTCTGACAGTTAAATGAACTTCCAACTCAACAAAAGGTTAAGTTGCAGATTTTTCGGGGTTAAGACAGACCGGCCACAAGTCGAGTGGTGTTTAAATTATGATCTAATTGATACGCCATTAGTGCAAGAACCCTGAGCCCTTGGAAGAAATTCTTAACTGTGCAAATATTCTTCTAAACGCGCAATGCAATAATGAAAATAATAATAGTAATAAAGGTAATAAAAGCCGATGATAATTCAGTTTTATTCCTGTGTCTGCAATTTTAACTAAGACAGAAAAACTCACGTAAAAGTTGTAGACGCCGGCTTTACGTTACGGTGATTATTTAATTTATGATGACCTGATAAATAATTGAGTCAATGTTTTCAGCAACCGAACGTTAGACGAAACATCTTTAAAACTGTTTACGCTCACAGAACAAAGCAAAAATGTCATTTACGTGCTCTGTAAAATCCACTTTAATATTTTTTCTTGCGCAATTATTTTGTTGCTGTTTTGTCTTGCATTTACAGTTGTGTCTGGTAAGGCTTTTCGTCCCAAAAAAAAGAGTTGGTGCCATTGCCGACTTTAAGCAAATTGTCAGACCGCCACCAAGACCTCACGCAAACTTTGACTGAAGCTTCAAAACTTAAAAAGCTAACATATACTTATGCATATACATATACTGCGCCTTACAACTTATATAAAAAGGCCCAAATTCTCGACGTGATGCATAAAAAGCCACTTAACTCGTTAGTAATTATGTTGCCGCCTTTTGTTTTATCTGATCAGACGTTCTTCACGAAACAGAGTTGGTGGTTTTCCCAAACAAAGGGAGACTTAACACATGCGGGTGAAGGGAAACTTAACACATGCGGGTGACAATTGGAAAATTATCAGACGCCACCAAAACCTCACGCGAAATTCAAAGTTTCAACACTAACAAAACTAACATATACTGATCACAAGTTGAGTGATTTTTCCATGATGGCCCGATGAACAATTGTCATGAGTTAATGCAAACGAGCATTTTGTGGAATACTTTAAAAGACCCAGATTCTTTACTTTTTTCGTGTATAGCAATTCTGTCGTTTGTCTGTGATTATAGTTCGTTTTGTCAAGACTTTCGGCCTTAACTGTCAGACCGGAATTTACAAGCTTTTTATTGGTGAATTTTTGCCGACCTTATTTCGAAGTCAATTCAGTTAACGACATATTTGACCCTTCGAAAACGAAAGAAGTACGTTTTAGAGGGTGGCCAAATTTTGAGTTGAAATGATGCCCAAGAAAACTTTAGACGTTTTTTCAACTAAATCCGAATTTCCGAGGCGATCAAGCCCTTCCCAGACAGATATCCACGAAATGAAGCTTTGGGTCTCTATGGCGAATAAACATGATACACATTGAAAGCGGACTTTTGCAAAAATAAAACAATCTTAAATCTTTTTAGAGAAGAAACTTTTCAAAGGGAAAGTTCACCCATCAGGCAACAGCCCTACTTCAGAAAAACCTTCGCACAGGATATATCTAAAAGCAAATTTTCATTTATGATCAAAGAGCCTACGTACCTTCTGAAGCCGACTTGTTTAAGAAGCAAGTTTAATTCGAGTTCAGTCACGACGTTAGTTCTTTGTCTAACAGTTAAATGAACTTCCAACTTAATAAAGAGTTAATTTGCTGGGTTTTCAGGGCTAAGACAAACCAGCCACAAGTTGAGTGGTGTTTACATTATGATCTCACTGATATGTCATTCATTAGTGCAAGAACCCACTTAAAAAAAAAAAATTCTTAGCTGGCCAACTAATCGTCTAAACGCAGAATGCAATAGCGAAAAAACAAATAATAAAACCATAATTCAGTTTTTTCCTTTGTCTGATGTTTTTACTAACTTACGGAAAACTCACGCAAAAGTTGTTGAAACTGGCACGCTGATTAATTATTTGAATTCATGATGATCTGATAAATATTTGCGTCAATGTTTTGATCAACAGAGCGTTAGACCCAACATATTGACATTAATATTCAAATTCTTTGCGCTCAGCCGTGATCACAAAACAAAGCAAAAATGTGCATTTCGCGCTCTGTAAAATCCGACTTTTCTCGTGTATAGTGATTTTGTTGCTGTTTTGAATGACTATTTATGATGTCCCCAGAAGTAATTGTTCTGGGTTAATGAACAAAGTACTTCATGAACTATCTCGGAAAAACGCCAAACTCTTGACGTGATCCACAAAAAGACATTTCACTCGTTAGTAATTTTGTTGCTGCTTTTTGTCTGTGATTTATAGCTCCATCTAGTCAGACTTTCAGCCCAAAAAAGGCTCGTGTTTTTTGTTTTGTTTTTTTTCAACCAAGTTAGACCGCTTCAAAGACCTCACGCGATCTTTGAAGTCTCACTGTAGACTCTATGGAAATATGGCTGACATCTGTTTGCATCAAAATTAGCCCTGCTAACCTCGTTCTTGAGTTAAAAAATCAAGAGAATATTTTTCCTTGAGCGAGGCAGACAAAAGAATATCAAACTGTCAGACATTTTACATAATGTATATTAAACTGAATAATTTTCTTGATTCAAACCTTTGATTCGGTTTCTCCAATTCAGCTCCACTTGGTGGTTTTTGTTTATGACTTTGAAAGTCTGCTGCAAACGATGCTATTGTCACAAGAAATAGCGGCCCTATCGTTTTTTCAACTAAATCCGAATTTCCGAGGCAATCAAGCCCTTCCCAGATAGACATCCACCATATGAAGTTTTGGGTCTCTATAGCGAATAGACATGATACACATTGAAGGCGGATTTTTGCAAAACAATCTTAAATCTTTTTAGAGAAGGAACTTTTCAAAGGAAGGCGGGGGTTGGCGCGCCCGGTGCGCCCAGGGAGGGGGTTGTGTGGAGGGATGGCTGACGCCAGCGTGGCAAGAAAAAAAGGTCAGCCCGATGCTGCTGCTGCTGGCTTGGCGAAGCTCAAATGGGCGGCTCGGCCGCATTCCAGGGCGCTCTAGGCTGGATTTTAGGGCTTCGTTAGCGGGCATAGGGCTCTGCCACGCCGCGCTCCTTAGGGTTAAGGGCTTTACATGGGGTTCACCACCTCCTTAGGGCGCCTTAGGGTCAGGGTTCAACTTAGGCTTCCTTAGGGTTGCTTGGCCTTACCTTAGGGTTAGTAAGGCTTACATAGGCTTACATAGGCTTAAGGCTGATCACGCTAGGGTTCGAATGCGCCCCGCTCCTTAGGGTTATCAAGTTAGGGTTAGCACGCGCGCTCACGCGCTCAGGCTTAGGGTTAGCACGTGCTCATCACGCGCTGAGGCTTAGGGTTAGCAGGCGCTGAGGGTTCACCGTCTTAGGGTGAGCACGCGCTGATCACGTGCCAAAAGGGGGGGCGGGGGTGAGTGGTGCCAGGTGTTGCCAGGTGGTGCGGGGTCGTGTGACGTCATTTTCTCTCTATCTAAATATAATCTAAGGAATTCTAGCGATAAATTTTTACTTAGTTATCCTCGTTTTAAATCAAAAGCTACACTAGGTGAGCGTTCTTTCACCTGTGCAGCACCGAAACTTTGGAATGCGCTACCATTTAACATAAGAAGCGCCAGCACAGTTAGGAGTTTTAAAGCCAAGCTAAAAACTCACTTACTCCGCCTCGCATTTTTATCATAGTTGTTTCTATTATTGTAAGTTTTACTTGTAATTGAAATTTTAGCTTTTTAAAATTATTGTAAGTTTGCTTTTAATTGTAATTTTAGAATTGTAATTTTAGCTTTTTAACCTTTTTATTCCGTTTTTAATCTTGTCATGCGCATTTGATCATTATATGGAATTTGCGCATTATAAATGTTGTTATTATTATATTATTATTATTATTATTATTATTATTATTATTATTATTATTATTATTATATTATTATTATTATTATTATTATTATTATTATTATTATTATTATATTAAATACAACATTGAGGTGGAAAACTGGTTTGAAGCCTTAGGAGATATAGAAGATCCAGAGGAAGAACATGATATGATTTTGGAGACGTACAAGGATGCTGCGAAGAAAGTTATCGGGTGGTCCAAAAAGCGGAGCAAGCCATGGATAGGGGACAAAACATGGGAAAAAATTAAGGAGAGGAAAGAGGCAAAACTTAAGATGGAAAGCGCAAGATCAGAATGTTTAAAACAGAGAAGAAGGCAAGAATACAATGCGAAAAACAACGAAGTGAAACGAAGTGTGAGGGAAGATAAGCGGAATTGGATGGAGGGGAGGGCTACAGCAGCAGAAAAGGCGGCTGAAAATGGTAGAAACAAGGAGCTATACAACATAACCAAGACACTAGCCAGGGAATGGAGGAGACAAGATGTAGGCGTGAAAGACAGCAAGATATTTTGCAGGATGATGCTAGAGCGGATCAAGATGGGTATAGAGAAGAAGCTTCGAAAGGAGCAGGCTGGGTTCAGCCCGAAGAGAAGCACAGCGGAGCAGATCTTTATTTTAAGAAACAGGCAAATGAGTGGCGGGCAGGTCTGTACATACACTTTGTGGACTTCGAGAAAGCCTTCGATTTGGTACACAGAGAAAGCTTATGGAACATCATGAGAAGCTATGGGATACCTTGTAAGATGGTGAGAGTGATAGCAGACATATATGAGGACTTTGAGTGTGCAGTTAGTGACGGAAGCGAGACATCAGACTCGTTCAAGATCAAGTCTGGAGTAAAGCAGGGATGTGTGATGTCAGGATTCCTGTTTTTACTTGCCCTGGATTGGATCATGAGGAAGGTAACAGCAGAAAAGAGAGGGATACGATGGAAATTCACAACAGTGTTGGAGGACCTAGATTTCGCGGACGACATTGCCCCGCTGTCATCCAAGTTTAATGACTTGTGCGAGAAGACTGGGAGACTGACAGAAGCAGCAGCTAGAGTAGGCCTTAAACTCAATGCGAGAAAGTGCAAGACACTGAGGACTGAGCATGCTAGCAACAGGGAGAGCATCGAGGTGAAAGGCAGAGAGGTGGAAGATGTTGAGGAGTTCCCATACCCAGGAACTATGGTAGATAAGGAGGGCGAAGGCAGTAAAAGATATTATGAACCGACTGCAAAAGGCTCGGAGGGCATTCCAGAGATTAGGGAAGGTGTGGGCTGTGAGAGGAATAGGAAGGAGAACCAAGATACGCCTATTCAAGACTTTAATCCGACCGGTCCTGCTATATGGCTGTGAAACGTGGAAGATCATAATTGCTTAAATTGGAAAATTTACTGCGATGATCACTCCTCACTCTCATCTACAACCGCAGTACAAATATGAATTATTTCATATATATACTTCACATCATTTCACTTCACGGGAATACATGAACTCAATAAATTGACCTCGCTCCCAACGTGTGGCTTCATAGCTCAGTTGGTAGAGCATCGCACCGGTATTGCGGAGGTCACGGGTTCGAATCCCGTTGAAGCCTTGATTTTTTTTCAGGCTTCTTCTTTCCAATTGCTTAAATTGGAAAATTTACTGCGATGATCACTCTTCACTCTCATCTACAACCGCAGTACAAATATGAATTATTTCATATATATACTTCACATCATTTCACTGCACAGGAATACATGAACTCAATAAATTGACCTCGCTCCCAACGTGTGGCTTCATAGCTCAGTTGGTAGAGCATCGCACCGGTATCGCGGAGGTCACGGGTTCGAATCCCGTTGAAGCCTTGATTTTTTTCAGGCTTCTTCTTTCCAATTGCTTAAATTGGAAAATTTACTGCGATGATCACTCTTCACTCTCATCTACAACCGCAGTACAAATATGAATTATTTCATATATATACTTCACATCATTTCACTGCACGGGAATACATGAACTCAATAAATTGACCTCGCTCCCAACGTGTGGCTTCATAGCTCAGTTGGTAGAGCATCGCACCGGTATCGCGGAGGTCACGGGTTCGAACCCCGTTGAAGCCTTGATTTTTTTCAGGCTTCTTCTTTCCAATTGCTTAAATTGGAAAATTTACTGCGATGATCACTCTTCACTCTCGAAAACTAAATAGTTTCCAATGCCAATGCCTGAGACGAATAATGAAGATCACGTGGCAGCAAAGAATGACAAACAAGAGAGTGGTTGAGATGGCAGGGATCAACGAGATAAGCTGTGAGGTACGACGGAGAAGGTGGAACTGGTTAGGACATGTACTCAGGAGAAAGGGGGAGACGACTGTTTTACAGCATTGGGGTGGACTCCAGAAGGATGAAGAGCGAGAGAGAGACCAAAGACCACTTGGAGAAGAACTGTTGAGAGGGAGAGAAAGGGAGGGAAGGCAGGGTGGAAGAGTTGGAATGTAGCCAGGGCAGCGGCGCGGAACAGAGAGTGTTGGACTGAGAATGTGTCGACCTTATGCGCCTACTGGCACTGAGAGACATGATGACGATGAAAGAAATCATTGCAGGCTCAGTTTTCATTTTGTCAACAACTGATCCTCTGCACTGTATCTGCATCCGCAGAAACATGTACATGTAGTGTAATCGTATCAATTGTTTTCATCAGGACAAGGCATGTAGTAATGGACAAATAAGCCAGATACGAGCATGACAAGTGAAAGTGTTCCTTTCAACCTTCAAGGTGGTCAAAGAGGCCTTGGTTTTCATTTATACCTGGATTTTCAGTGGCAACTACAGGCATGATGTACTGAGAGACTGGTCCTTGTGAAATAATAAAAAATTAAACTTTTCATTTACATGCCTTTTTGTTGCCATTCTTCCCTATTGAATGGGCAAGTAAAATTTTACCAGGGCCAGTATGTCAATGGCAAACTTGCCTGACTTGGAGAAAAAACTATTATGGATCCCTGTTCATTAATGAAACATGCCATTTTTAGCAAATGTGAATACCATAGCCAGTATTAACCAGATAACTAGATTTAGCTCTTATCAACCAAGCAGGGGGTCTGTATGGGAAAATCTTGACAGTGGTCAATTCTCTCATACAGACCAAGCAAGCTCAGTTTATGAGATTTTTATTGTATGGTAAACAACAACAATTTAATTTGACTGATGTAACTGGTTTGTACTAACTGACATTTTGCTTGCGAACAGCGATCAGCTGAAATTAATTCAGCCAAAGTTTGCTCATACTTTTTTTAATCAGGCTTTTAGGTACTTCAGTCTGACTAAATATTGTTAGAAGAAAATAGTCAATATTTTGTATTTTAGTTTGCAACGTTTTCACTGCAAAACATTATAGGTCTAGATGCCGGTCTAGATGGGAAATTTTAGACCACTTTCAATACCAATTTCAGCCAATCAAATTTGTGAACTTGATAGTTTGCAGTCCTTGTGAGCCATAATAATACATGATGTCTGTAAATAGGGTTTAGAGGTAGTTTAAGTTTTTTTGCTTGAATTTAGTAGTAAAGTTGGTGCTCGGTGACAGATAAAAAAGCATCAAATACTAACTTTTGATTGTTTTGATTCATCCTAATTCAGGAAGTAAGTGATGAAGGGATCTTATGGCAAGTGAATTTTTCCAGGTTTCATCAGCATTTCATTGATGAGGTAAGAGCAAACACACTAATCATAAGATTGGAGCAAAGGTACAAAGAAGAAAATGAAAACTTTGTACTGACTAAGGAATTACAATTCTCTTTACTTGTATTATTAACTTTTTTATAAGGTACTGAAAAAATTTGAAATAAGTCACTGAAACAAATGTATAGATCTACATAACTGTGCATGCTTGTGTAAGAAAAGGGTGAGGTACGATTAAGGTACACTTGATATCTGTCATTGTGCGACTGTATTATACACATGATTTTACACTGCAACAATGCATGGTTAGCAACCCATATGCATTGTAAATGAGTCCAAAGTATAAAGATGTAAACATTTTTTTCTTAGGATATTGTCTCAGCTGTAACCAAGAAAGTTGATGAGGTAAGTAAAATGCCGTGTTCAGAACATTTGCCATTTAACAAATTGACGTCGATTTTTCATGAGTCTGTCCTGTTATTGATCATGAATTTTGTCAACGTCAAAGTAGCTGTGGATCCACTAGGTGATAGCCAAGTGGATCTGCAGACTACTTTGACAATGTTAGGACAAAATTTATTGTCTATAACAGGACAGATTCATGAAAAACTGACATCAATTTGTTTTTTTACGATAGCAAACTGTCAAATTGTTCAGTCTCACTCATTGCCACATCGGATAAATTATAAATTCATGTGTCTGTCCGCCTATTGACAACAAAAATTAGCCAATGAGCCCACAAGAATTTGTGCTGTTATCATAAAACAAGTTGTTGAACATTTATTGTTAAGTAGTAATAAAAATGTTCTCCACAGTGTTAAAGGCTATACTGGGTCCCTGGCTTGAATTCTTCCACCCTTCTTCTTTAACTAGAAATCATTAATGCCTGGCTTCAAATCATGCTCTACAATAAGCAAATGGTGTTTTAAGGCATATAGTGCAGCTTTTTGTGTTTTATTTTGGTATTATTAAGTAGCATTTAATATGTTGTTCTTTTTGATACTCAGTTTGCTGGAGAGATTGTGAAGACAATGTTGAAATTAAGTGAGCTTACAAGGGATCCCTTGTCACCAACATCACAGACAGTTTCACTTTACGAGGTATTAAACACTTTTTACTTGTTGTGCATAGAAGTTTGAACTAAGAGGTAACAGAAGGATCATCAATACTTTTAATCCTGATACATGTGTGCAACACAAGAAAAAAAAGATTTCTTAAGCCCTGGTCAAACGGCCCATGATAGTTGATGATAGTTGAGATAGTTGAAGTACACGCTTCCTTTTGACCACCATCTATCATGCACCATCATCGACTATCATCAACTATCATGCATTTAGAGCTTGTTCAAATTCTTTATGATAGTTGATGATAATTTTTCTCATTTGACCACGCGTATGATAGTTCATGATGGTTTTTTGGTCAGCTGTTTTGTTAATCACAGGCCTGATAGCAGTCAATATTTCCTCAAATGTTTCACAGTTCATGCAGAACATTTCATTGTAAACGGCAATGTCCTCCATTCGCAATTCTTCGCCAAGTTTTATATTCTGCTTTCATTTCTCCTTCTGATCCATTCCCTTGTCAGCCTTGTCTTCCACCAACTCTCTCCAGATTCATCTTCCAACAAATTGATTACCAGAAAACAAGCTGCCACCCTCTTTTGTCACGAAAAATTCTTACTTTTACAAGATTGTCTTATCAGAGCTTGGAACTCACTGCTCTTATGACTTTGCTTGCGCGACTTCTGGTGAACTATTGTCAACTATCACAAACTTCTTTGGCGATTTGACCATGTGAATGATAGTTGGTGATAGTTGATGATAGTACATACATACATACATACATGCTTTATTGAACCTCCCCAAAGGGGCTTTTCAGGAACAATAATTATTTAAAATTTTTTAAAATATTGAAAATAAATAAATAAAAAATAAATAAATAAAATAAAAACTAACTCATCACTACGTCCATTACTGAAAACTACACATCAGTTTTGAATCAATTAAAAAAAGTCCCTTAAAAGTTGGCTCCTCAAATGCTTCTTAAAGATTGTTTCATTGCCAGAAAGAGAGAGAATCAACTATCATAGACTATCATGCGCCGTTTGACCAGGGCTTTACCTTCAGCATTTAAACCATACCTCGCTTAAATTGAATGCAAGGATCTTAAGGCAGTATTTCAATTTGTTCTTTAGGTCAGAATGATTTCAACCTAGATTAATTTGTGTCAAAGGGAAAGGGTGGCTCTGGGACCAATAACTATTTGAGCAAAAAGGCAACAATTGCTTGGTTGGGCTAATGGAGATGAAGATGGACTATAAAGTCAGAAGTCAGGTGTTCAGGAGTACAGAATAAAAATATGACCCTGTGGTCAGGGTCAGGGTTGGGGGGGGGGGGGGGGTCACTATGGGGTGTTAGCAGGATCCTGGCAACTGAGTGGGGTGTGTGGTGTTCATGTGATTCTTTTAGAGAACGGCCATAAAAGTTAAACTAAAAAATAAAGTGGTTTTAAAAATTCAGCCTTGGTTGAAAAAATTAATTGAGGTTGAAATCAGTCTGATGTAAAGAACAAATTAACCTACAACATTAACCCATTGACTCCTGTGCTGCCCGTAGCCGCCTGTGACGAGCCTTGGCCTTGGCCACTTCTGATGCCATCATTTTTGACCAAAATTGGGATCATCTATACTCAACTTCTACAGGAGGAAAAGATCTTTCCAATGATGCCTAGATCGGCCTAATGGAGCCTGAGATATGCACAAAAATGCTCAAAAAGATAAGTGAAAAACTCAGAGCAAAATATCCTGTTACTACACTAAGCTGCTCCATGGTAAAAATTGGCCGCCTCGCTGACTCTTTCTTAGAAGTTTTTTAACCGCAAGCAAGCCCAGTAAAAGGTCAATCACTGCAGCAAAAAGAAAAGAAAAGGAGAAAAGGGGAAGGGGAAAAAAATTCAAAAATCAAAAAGCCTAAAGACGTACATGTAGGTCATCTCAAAATTTTGATTTCTGTGCATGCCCAAGCCAAAAGTTTGTAAACGTGATTTTAGTGGCAAGAAGGGCTAGCTGTCGTGTTACAAATGCATTTTTGACCAGATTAAAGCTAATTTGGCCGCGATCCAGCCTCAAAACCACCAAAATGTCCAAAAAATGCATTTTTGACAAAAAGTTCCAGGAGTCAATGGGTTAGCATTCAAAGCTTTACTAACTATGAATGGATGGAAAATCTCTGTATGCAGACCTCCTTCCTCTGTGCCACCCTTTCACCTAAACATATCCTGCTTTATAACTGACTTGTCCACATAATTTTATAAACATAGATCTCACAAAACCTGTCTATAACTCCCAAGATGGAGAAGGCACAGATCACGCAGTATCTTTCACTACTAACAGATGAGAAGGTATAGTAACAGTTGTTATCAGGACATCTCTTACGGAATTATTAAACTTTTGGTACCACAAGGGAGCTGCCATTTATCCTTTTCATTATTAGATTATGAGCTCAAAATTTTTTGCAATGATTGTTGACGAGGCTGAAAGCCAAATCAATGGTTCCCTCATAGAAATCAAGAGTTAACAATCAAATACTCTTAGTAGAATTCTCATCAAATTTCCTTCAGATGATTTCCAATTAGTTATTTACCTTGTTAGTGTCAGTAGTATTTAAGGTGATTCCTCAGAAATAAAAGTTGCCAAACAATTTTTTTTAACTTTTCCTAAAATGTTCCCTAACAAGCACTGTTGTGAAAAATACATTATAAAATGTCATTAAAGCAGTACTTGAAAAAATCTCGATAGGTAGAAAGTTTTGGGCACATAGAACAATGGGCAATAGTGAACAATAGCTCCCATATTCGGCTGTCGGTAACCTGTTGGCCAACTGTTGGCCAACAAGTTACCGACACATTACCGACAGTCGGCCGACACTGTTAAGTAGAGCACAAATTGACTGAAAAAAGAGTAAAAATAAATAGAGTCCAAAACTTTTCCGGTTGAAAAAAGTAAATAGCCCGGCGTTGTCAATCAATGGTTTCCGATAATCGATATAATCAATAATAATCAATAACAATTAATCAATTGGTATTGGAAATCGATAAAAATTGAAGACTTAAAGTTGTGTGAGTATCGATTTCTATTGATTTTCGATTGTTATTGATTATTATTGATTTTTATTGATTATGAAATTTGTCATTTCCTTAAATAAAATGCACCATATGAATGAACAAACCATTCAGTTATCTTTGTTGTGTTTTATGTTAAATTTGTAGCATTTTTACCCCTTATTACTATTAAAAGCCCACTTATATTACTATACTCTGATCGTCTCGAAACAAGAACAAAATTGTCTTTCAGTCTCTTCAGTGTCACTCTCTTCCAGCTTGTTAATTAGTTGAGGAAATTGTTTTTGTCTGCGCTCACTGTCATGCTGCCTGAAAATACGCATACAGGCCAAGAACATACATCTTGAACATTCACCCGTGCAACCGAAAGGGAAGATAGCAGAGTAATAGTTAAAAGGAAAATGTAATGCGCTTCCAGAGTAGTGTAAAGAAGGCACTCTACAACGCTCAGAACACTTGCTTGGTATATTAGAGAGTGCAACAACACCATAATACAATGAATCATAGATGCATCGAAGAAAAGCAAAAACAGCGCAAGAAGAAAAACAATGTGTAACATGATAATGATTTTTTTTTCGTATCGCTCGTCAAAGAAATACAATTCTTGGGTTGCACGTGACGTCATCATTTTCTAAAATCCAAAACTTAAGACCCACCAAAGTTATTATCTTTATCAGGCATGAGAGGGGATAAATTTATGTCTGTTAAACAACTTTTCAGCTCAAGAACATGCTTCGTCTAAAAACAGGCACATTTTAAATTTCAGAGTTCTGGCAGTGCGTGACATAAAGCTATGAACGTTTTTATCGAAAAATATATACTTATCTTGAGATATTTAGCCCTTTAAGAAGTTAAAGTATTAGTAAAAGTGCTTATTTAAATGTTTGCTTGATCAGTTAAGATAATCCGCGGCCTAGATAGCCAAAGTAAGTTCCAGATGTTTACACTATTTTACGGCCGCCATGTTGGTGTTCCTTGTAGGTACACCAACATGGCGGCTCCATGCTGGGCTCTGTAAATTTGTGCAAAATATTTCGACAAATATCGGGAAAACGTACAGACCTGAAACCTGGAGAAGCGTCTTAATTATTAATCTCCTACAACATGATAATTTGTTGAGCTTATTCACTGAATGGTTTTCAAATTATTTTTCTATTGTGTGACGGTGCAACCCAAGAATACACAGGGGATCATCCTTGACTTCGCCGAATGTGTTGGTTTCTTGCAGGCAGATTTCTGCTTTGTCCCAGACGGTTTATGAAAAACCTGATTAAATACTGGGGAAAAGGCATTCCCACGTTCTCCTCTCTTCTTGAATGCGTAGAATATTTCTCCGACATTCGCTTCAAAGGGGCATTCGTGATAGCCCTTGACTACACAGCGCACTGACAATTCAACTTGCTTCGCCATCTCTGGAACAAGCAAACTCCGTAACAAGTGTGTTCTGGGAATCCCGGTTGAAGTGCAAGGATAAAAGTGCACAATCGAATTACCCAATTACCCTGGACGTGTAAATATGCCCGGGACCAATGAAGCACGCCCACGCTAACACGCGCCAGAAAGTTGCATAATGAATTATTAATCAATGATTTTCTATAGAAATCAATGGTAATCAATAGCAATTAAGACTCCGAGTGTGAGTGTCGACTTTTATCGATTGGTTGCACCAATCAATAACAATCAATGGATTGTTATTGACTATTATTGATTGTATTGATTGCAATCAATCGATCGGAAACCATTGATTGACAACGCCGGGGAATAGAAATCTGTCGATCGTACCGGATCCAGTAACATTCCTACCTGTCTCCTTGATCCTCTTTGAACTGTAAAATAGGCTTTTTTACTCCATCTCCTGACTGCACATACCAAAATGTAGCGGTAAATTTAGTACCCATTTCTCGTATCGTTGTTTTTACACAAAATAGGCTTCGGATTAACCGTTTTGGGGCAACAAATACGCAAAGCTAAAAGTAATTTTCCAATCGCCCTATAATGCATTGCAAAACTATAGTTAACAGTACTTCATGTATGTCTGAACTAGAAAAACTTTTCAAAATGGCGGATAAATGAATAGGAACCAATTTGGGCAAGTATCGCTAGTCAACGCTAAAACAGTGGACAAAAGCCATACTAGTATCGAATTTGCTGAGCAAGGTATCGTTATGAAATGACTTAAACTCTTTTTATGTAGTTTAGAAGCAAAAGACAAGTAAATGTTTAGCTAGTGTTTAGATACCCGGCAGCCGGGAAGTGTTTTCAAAATACTCCATACCCGGCAGTCTGAAATTATTCAAGAACTTCCACGGAAGAACTCATCCATTCCTTCTTTAACCTGTAGATCTTTGTTTAGAAACGTCAAGCGATTTCAATTATAATTTTTGCTTTGTAGTTGAGGAAATTTTCGAGCTTAGGCATACTATAAAATCTCGATGTTTCGACACTTAGAAAAAATTCGTACTCTGACCCCGGTGTCAACTCTCAGAGAATAATTTCTATAGAAATTGAAGTGTGAACCCTGTGAGAGTATTCGATATCTGTTTAGAAATGCCAAGCGATTCTAAACAGTGTTTCGCTTTTGTTGTAGACGAATTCCCTTGGCTTCGGCATACTATAAGAACCTCGACTCACGGGCATGGTTCTTCAAAAACCTAGATACCCGGCAGTTAAAAATTCATGAATAATCAATACATTCAAATATCAACTAAAATAATCAGTGAAACCTCCCGAGAGCACCTCAGCATTTCGAGCTTTGGTGGAAAGCACGAAGCGAGTTTTACAGCAAGAGAAAATGGAAAATGGAATTTCTGACTGCAGGGTATGTGGTTTTTGAAAAATTGTGTCCGTGAGTCACACAAAGTTTGTACAATTTGTGGAAAATCAAAACCTTGTAAAACTCGCTTTGTGCTTCCCACCAAAGCTCGAAATGCTGAAATACTCTCGGGAGGTTTCACTGATCATTTTAGTGGATATTGAATGTATTGATTATTCATGAATTTTTGACTGCCGGGTATCTAGG
>JAHPZR010018709.1:0-15000 GCA_019787425.1 Platygyra sinensis | reverse complement strand
TGACGTGAATATTTAGTAAATTAACTTAACTCTTTTTTACACCATTCCTTGTTTTTGGTTTTTGAAATCATAATTTTTATCTAGATTGATTGTTATTTTTATTGAGTATTGTTATACATGTAAATGTATGGAAAAATCTTTACTATTTAAATGTATTTCTTGGTTCTTTTTCTTGGAATAGTGGATTATATTACAATAAATTTATTACTATATTTACATCATAGCACACATGTATACTTAAATAGCTATACTCTACTCTGATTGGTTACTGATAAAAATATAATAAAGAGTGTTTTAAAAATGTTGCAACAAACCACAAAAAATGCTTACAAAATAAAATACAAGGTTACCCCAGGGCACCTGTAACAAATGACTTGTTTGAAAGCTGTTTTGCACCTGTACAGACAAAAAAATCTAGGTGTGTGGTCAGTAGACAAAACTAATGAAGACAACTACCTATCTTGCATATCACATCACTTTACTCTTTATGACTCGGGCTCCAGTGACATATGAAAAAACATTTACATTTGTTATTCATTAACAATATCGAAAAATCTGTAGAATCACAACATAATTAAAGCCAAGTGCATTTACTAATATGTAGATTAAAGTTCAAGTTCTAAATACAGTGAATATGTTTATACTAAACAGTGGATTGTTTTGAAGATCCACCTTTTTTCGTCCAGAAACATTCTGAATTCTCTTTCCAGTTGGGCTCCCCTTGTTCATAAACTTCCTGTACAGAACAGAAAATTGACAAATTAAAGAATTTTATAAAACTAATTATCCTACTAAGGTCTGTAAATTTTCATTCAGCTCCTGGCTTGCTCATGATTGGCAAAATAACAAGCTCTGATATCAAATTAATTAAAATGATATCAGAAAATTTAATGTTTATACCTTCTTCCATATTGGGACTGTTGCTTTTAAAGTGTCTATACAGTACTGTACAGCTTCCAGTGAATTCTTTCTGTGGGCAGAAGACACTGCAATAATGACACTTGCTTCACCAATGGGGACCACTCTGCAATTAGTGTAACATTAGTTTTATTAGAGAATCCATTTTAATTATACATGTAATTCAAAAGAGGGATGTGAACATGACATAAAATCACTTACTCTAACATTACAACAGGACAACCTCTGAAGGTAAAACCAGTGTGTGGCCATTGAAATGAAAGCTATTGAACAAGTGTGCTGCCAGTTTATTAATAGGATAAAGACCTTAGCAGCCATGTTGGATGACATGTAATACCACATTTCCTCAAATAATAGCTGCCCCTCGCTAAATCGCCTCCCTTTGACCGAAATAGTTAAAATAATCGCCTCCCTCAAATAATCACCCCCCCCCCCCCTCACCATTTTCTTTTTCTCTTATCCCCTCCCTCTCAAGTTAAAAATTGATAACTTGGGTAACAAACAAGCTTTCATTTAATTGTTCACAACTGAATGGTTAAAAAAGCACTGTTTTTTTACAGTTTTTTTCTTTGGTAATGTTCATACATGTATTTCACTTTTTCTTTATTGCTTGGTACATGTATAATAAAACAAAATATATAGGGCACGACCTCCTGTGAGAAATATTTGAAATACTCGCCTCCCTCAAATAATTGCCCCCTTTGGTGGGAAAATATAAATAATTGCCCCTAGCTATTATTCAAGGAAATACAGTATTTAAAAAACCAGCAGGAGTGTTTTATTGGGTTTAAAACTATGAGGCACAGCCGAGTGGTTGTAGACCTGATAGACATGTGCTGTGAGTCTTTTGAACAGCTTCAAAAATGTTCCTGTAAAAGCATGTCTCACTTGGGTTCCTAACATCGGTTTTGAAAATGCTGGAAATTAGCATACGAGAAAAGCATTGGGCACTGAATTGGTACACAAGAAAATCAAATCTCACATTTGTTTTGAACTTTTCTTCTTCTAACTGAAGAAGACATGGTGTCCTGTTCCAGAGGTTTTCAGAAGCCTAAATATGCTCAGGAAGAGAAGAATTCAATCAAGAATTGCTGGAAAGGGCCAGTTGTTTAATAAATTATCAAACATTAATTGTGGGGCTTTTAGGTGTGTCCAAGGGTTAAACTCACCCAATTCTATGAAAGATGGCTATTTTTATCACCTCCCACTTTTCTCGCACTTGTTTACAAATCTTGCGCATCTCTGATCTGGCCATTGGTATGTATGCCTCATATTCTAGACGTACTACAGTTTTTCCTAAGGATAAATAATGCATTCAAATTAATCATTTCACAACATTAAAACAATTACAGCAAGCAATAGCAACCATAAGGGCATCTAATAAGTGATGGTCTACACCACACTGGCTATTAACATATAATGACTCTTAATGTTCAACTCAAACATTCAGAAATATACATCAGAAAATACTTTTCCCATAAGTTCTATGACCCTTTAACAATTATGATGTTGATGGTGATGGTGGCAGCAGTGGCAGTGCTTGACAGTAATGACAGTGGTAGCATGGGCACAGAAATGTGGTGAAATTATTCACTAAAGCCCCATAGCTTTAATTAGCAACAACATCACTTCTTACCTTCAAAATTATCTCTTGTTGTTCCTGTGAAGGAATGCAAAGAATGTTAACGCAGTGGATATGAACTGGATTAGTTGTCTGACTAGATAAGTTCAAAGGGCCAATAACTAAACTCAACCGATCAGATTGCTCTGTTAGTAACATTTTCAAAAAAGAATGTAAAGACAGTTGGAAAGAAAAAGCAACACTGGCCACATGTCTGACCAATGATCGTGACTATGCTGAGAGAATTTGATGCTTGGTCATTTTCTGTACTGATCATGCTCAGGACCTTGGGTTGATATTCCCTAGTACAGTCTTTGCACTTGGTTAATAAGGTACTATAATAATTTCCATGAACCTCTCAGTGCGTAAACTACAGGTAATTGAATTAATTACCTACAAACAATGAGATTGCTCCCGCACTCGGTGCACCAACAATGTCAGTGACTTGATCAACGTGAAGAAGATCTGGAGTGATAACAATTGTATCATCAGCCATGTGTAAACTGGGTGTCTTGTTTTTACATGTACTGCAAAAATAACAGAAAAACATGTTTTACCAAGTCTTTTACTTTTAATTACAAAGTGTTCTGCAGGTCAAAAACGAATGATCTCACACATACTTATGCCTATAAACCAGAATCTCATATAAAAGGAAACAAATTGAGCTAAAACAGTCTTACCAGCAACTGACACACTTTCAAAGATTTTGTGTTAACTAAGCTTTACCAAATCAGGAGAAAGATATCTCCATGTAAATGAATGCAGACCTCCCCCAACTATGTTATGTTATGTTATGTTATGTTAACTATGTTATGCTTGGGGAAATACTGCCTGACTGGAAATATTCAAAACCCATTTTGAAATCTTCAAAAATACTAGCATTGATAAAAATCTTTTGCCTTACAATTTGAAAAAATTATGAAATCTTTGCCTCTCGGTTTTAAGGAACCTAGTCAGTCTTCTCCATTTTCGATGCCATCCAAATTATTGAAATAGACGTTTATCACACAGCACCCATTTTGAGTCCCAGGAGAACAAAAAGCTTTGTTTTTGCCCACCCAGCCTCGCACCGGATGAGAGGTTGGATGGGCAAAATCTTTTGTTTCAGCATTGCGTGATAAAGTTCTATTGCATGGTGAAGTGAAATCTTATTGCTTAACTGTTGTGTTCCTTAAAAGTAACTATGCTTAATTAATCATCTTTAATAGTTTCACTAACAGTGATTTCCTTCATTTCGACTTGCTCCAAATAACATACAATAGGCAAATTTTTGCATGTAAATAAGAACAAAGGTGTGGCTGACTAGTAAGAGCCCTTCCTAATAATTTACCCCTTTTTTCCTACCTCTTATGGTTATATGCCCATAGCTTCTTTTTAAAAGAAAAATAAATGCTATAACATGATATCACAGTTTCAGTCTCGTCGCCATTATCAAATGCAGATAATAATGCCAACAAGATCAGTGGCGGATCTAGGGGAGGGGCCCAGGACCTGCCCCTGCCCCCTGGCCCCTGCCTTTATTTAGGGTGGAAAAAGGAGAAATCATAAAAGGATTAAAAGCCAGTAGGGAAAGCAAAAAGTGTTTTAGTCAGAGAATTTATAAAATGCATAAGAATAAAATCAAGGAAATGTTTTCCTATCATTTTATAAGCCAATATTTATCACTGAGCAGTCACTAACAACTAGTCAATATTGCATAAGATCACTTTCTGTTTACCATTTCACATTCTGAGTGCTTTTAAACCAAGCTACATGGACAAAGTTCAAAGGAAAGGAAAATGATAAAATTTAGTATCCTTTTAAAGCTAGAAGTATATGACTGACTCCTGTTAGAAATATCCATAAAATAAAGTTCTCTGTAATGAAAAAATAGTTTAAATATAAGTATATTAAGTAATCTCTCGGATGATAGTGTGTTTTAGTCAGTGAGAAAGTTTCCCCGTTAAACACAGGAATAAATTGAATCATAAATTTAGAATTATGATCATGTTATTTTTTAAAAACTAGTTATAAAATGAAATTGTATTAATTTAAATTTATCTGAATAGTGCAAATCTGCACTTGAAAATAAAACACATCCTTATAAGCTTACCTCATCTTTATAAAAACAAAATATATTTCAATAGGAACCTAACATAAGGGGCTTTGTGGCTGTTACAGTGTAAACACGTTTTTTTTACAAGGTAGCGTTTCTTTTTGCGTCAACTGACAAACTGTCCGTACACTGTTTTTCCACTGTCTGATACATACAATAATGTTCACCCTGCTTAAAGAGAACATTAATATTATGAAGCATAACATACATTCATGTAGGTGAACATGTGTTATCAAGTCTGATATAAACGGCTCTACATAAATAATTTTCACCTGATTTATTCAAGGATAACAATAATTATCATAAAAAGTGACATTCATCAAACAAGTTCTTTGGACACCTTTGGGTCACTGTAGAAACTTTAGAAGAAGGCAAATAATAAATGTAAACTTGAGAACTGTCTTTACATTGTTGCCTGTTTAAAACTTCCTGTATAAAACACCTTTTTGTAGAAAAAATAAAAGCAAAACAAAAAATGTTTGTTTACTCAGTCTGTGATTATATTTCTTGTGATGTGCTAATAAAACAAAAAGATAAATTTTGAGATTCTAGATATGTAATTTAATTATGCTCTGGGTGGTAAGACAAGACTGGATATGGGCTCATTGTCTGTAATCACTGATAGCAAAAATATATATTTTTTTTAATTGAAATGAGGTACAGTTTGATTAAAGCATGTGGAAACTTATTTAATATTTGAGTAAACACATTTTCAGGTAAAATTTACTGACTCAGAGGAGAATTGGTGCATCGATATCAAGACACTGCAATGTTGGTCTATGTTTTAAGTTGAAATCATTCATAAAGTCCAATATATTTCACAAAAGATATCAATGCTTTTGAAATTAGCATTTTCTCAAGTGAAAGCTGGGTAAATAGATTAAGAAAATGTGCTGTTTTGACTGTGAACATTTTCATTAAAGCTAAAATTCGCGAAACTGTTACTAAGCAATTAAACATGACAAACAATTGTTGCATGTTGCCATGTATTAACATGCTGAAGATTTAACTCATTAAAAATTTTGTTTAGTAAGGCCTTACTTGCCCAGACTATTAATATGTATTATTTAAAAGTCAAATTATAAAATGAAAAAGAACATTTTAGAAAGACAACCTCAATTGCATCTAAAATATATCTACATTTATATCTTAAAATTGTACAAAAATTGAAACTATCTCAGTTTTTAACTTGTAATATTTCTTAATTTTTCTTTTTACTGCAATTAAGTCATATTGAAGTAGAAATGAAAAATGACAAAAGCCAGTACCATTTCAGGTTAACGATCTAATCCAAACAGTATTCTCTTCAACTGCGACTAAAATAACAGCTCCAACCAGTTAAGGCAGCTGATTTTGCTTAAAATAAAGCGGTAGGTTTATCTCACCTGGGACTAGTGCTATCTGTTCACTGATGGAAGATGGTAGCTGCAGAACTTTGTCTTTTACAATAACAACTGCTAATGATTTGAAAGTCTACAACACATTTTCTCCCCAAAATGATGATAACCACAATCACCATTATATTATTGCTGCAACACAAACTATTCACTGGCAAGTAATGAAGCTTTGTACATAATGAAGCAAGTTGAATTCAAAAGGTTAAATTGATGAAACAGCAATTCTCAGCTGAAACCCATGAGTTCTGACATAGGTCTTGTATATTTCATTAGAGATGTTGCATATAACCTTTTTTTGTTTACTACAGTAGGTTTGTCAGTGAATATTTTGGCACTGACCAGCTCAATAGAATGCGAATATATGTAGAAAAGGTTCTACCACACATATTTTAAGCTGTAGTTACCCGGGTAAAACCTAGAACCCTGCTAAGTGTTCCGAAGTACAAATATGGGGCATTTTCTAATTAACATTTCCACTTGGACACAAGTAATGAAATATGAATAATGAACAGCACTGCTTACAAATATATTGAGTATCAGTACTGCTTGGTCCATACCACTTTCTGCTTGCATGGTCATATAAATACAGTCATGTTTTAAGCTTTTGTCTTCACTCAAATGGTACATGCTAAGCAGCTTAGACAGAAAAATAAACATGAAAATGAATGGTTGCACACTGGGATTTTCCTTCATTGGCATGAAGTGAGAAAAATTAAATTTTGTTGCTGTATATTAAAATACAACACCGAGAACTGTTCATAGTTTTCACTTGACTGGCCTAAATTCACAAAAATAAAACCTCATTGCTCTGAGATATAAATAATGTAAAATATGTTTACCTTGGGTGAGGAATATTGTAACAAGAAAAATGTAGCCTTTTCAGGAAATGTTTCAAGATCATCAGGATATTTGATGTTTGGTGTGTATGTCATAATTCACCTGATACTTCTCTCATGTTGACAATGTTTTTTGCAGTTTATGATTGATGATCTCATTAAAATATTGCTTTCAGACAGGTAGGAAACAATTTTTGAACTGAATTTCTTTAGAAGAAAAATTTTTCTTGGCATGGTCAATTAAACTGGGTAGGGACTAGCACCCTGACAGCCAGTCAGGTTTTCTGGTGTTGGCCTTTAAAAAAACCCTGCCAGAAGTTCATTCTGTCAGAAGAAGTTTAATGACATAAAAATGGCACAAAATATTGTCACATGGTTCAATATTGACTGTAAGTCAGGAAAGGATGTGCCATTTAAAATTTTTCTCAATTAAACGCCCCCCAAGCATTATCTCGAACTTGCCTTCATTGATCTGCCATTTATTTGACTTTGCAGCATATTCCAGGCTGGAGTTTATTAGACTTTTCATTAAATATTATTTTTGAGAGCTACATATCTTGTAATTATACCTCAAGTTTATCATACCTTGAACATGAAATCCTTGAGGGTCTTATTTACAAATCAACATGGGGGAAACGACATTTTCTCAGGACCTAGCATGTAATAAAGAAACTTAAAGATAATCTGCTACTGTGTGACCATGAAAACATACTTTTCCCATTCCATGATATTACGCAAATCCCACAATAAAAAAATAAGATAATTTCCAGTTTCTAAATTAAGGAGTAGTGGATGTATCACATTTTGCTTTCAAAGCTGATCGTTCATCTGTGTGCTGATAGACAGCTGACAGTCAAAATCAGCTTGCTGATTATTCAGTCTACAGTGTGGCACATTGTAAGACAACTGACTTGTCTAAATTGGAAGTGATGAATAGCACCCCATGTATGTTTTTCACCTGCTAAATGACATTGTCAATTATCTGCAAACTATTGGTCAAGAAACCATTTCCAATTTGTCAAGCACCTTTACAATTGTGTATTGGCTTTGATGTAATTATCTAAAGTTATAGCTGGTGCAGGTTTCTACTGATTAAGAGAGGATTTTGCCATTATATTAAATTGCTCAGCCTAATATATCTTAAAATTGAAAATAAAGGTATTATTCAGTTTACAATTAAATCCATTGTCAATACAGAACTGTATGTGCTAGCCGAAAGTTTTAATTACTTGCCCTTTAGTTTTGCCTCTTGTAAAGTGCAAAAGATATCATTTTCTACTTTATACGAAAGATAAATTATTCTTGGATAATTTCAGCAATAAGCCAACCTGTCTTCTTTCATTCTAACCACCGCTGATTGGTGGAATTACTGCGACTTCCTCGCCTCCTTCAAAGGTAATCTCTGAATCCTTTTCGATGTAGCTCTGATTTACCGCGATCACAAGGTTTTCTTGAATTACTGCAAGGCTAATAACACAAAGTTCGTGCGCGCTTTAACAACAACAGAAAGTTGTAAGTTGATACATAAGCAACAAGAATATAGATGTTTTCCAAATTTAATAATAAACTGACAGGAGGTTCGTAATCTGACCGCGCTTATATCAACAAGAACATTAATTTCACACCGAGCTTACCTCGGAAAATTGTTGAGAATGTAGTGGATCAGGTCTCTCCCTGTGATTTGTTTTCCAACCGATATTTGTGCTGAACTTTTTTCGACTAATTCGCGACTTTTCGCGAAGAACAAAACAGTGACCTGTGCAATGAGAAACAATGAACACACTTTTGAAGCTTCCAGCGTTACTATTTTGACTTATGCAAATACACTAGTGTCAACAAACTTAACCCAAGCTAGTTATCATTCGAGAGGCACTGATGCACACACGTTCTCGTTCGGAGTAACAATCAATTACAAAATAAGGCCTTCCTTTTTTGTGACGTGACAACATCTTTGTAGCGACAAATTCTTATTTTGTGAGATGATTAAGCTTGGAATTCACTACGGGATTAATTAAAAATCAGATCGAGAACAAAACGTGAACTTTCCTGATCACAATCATTCAATTCAACACGGCCTCGATAAAAAGCGCAAGGCGAACTTCGCCTTTCTTCATAGCGGGGGATTTAGCGCAAGCTAAGCTTTCATTCACAATATTATTATCGTGTACACTTAACTAAGAATATTTGTATTTCCATACCGCCACACATGATTACGTCTCTAAGGACAAACGAGTCCAATACACGCACTATAAAGTCTCAAACACATGTACAGTGCATGGAAATTTGTCCCCAGAAGCGCATGCTTTCAAAGTACTATCCAGTGAGAGAAATCTGTTTTCTTACCTCTACTTGCTCTGTGGTGTCATTATTAAAGTGATCCATCAATGATCTTCGTTAAAGATGAAATAGAGACCGTCCAGTTGGACTGATTATCTGTTATTAAAATTAGATGAAAATTAGTGTAGCTTTTTATACATGTTGCAAAATTCTACCAGGCGTACAGATGACTGTTTAACGATGTTTTTGATTGGTTAGTTTCTTGTATCCAATAAAATCCTTTGTAATAAAGATATAAAAAGGCGGGGGAAAGGCGGGAAAAAGGAAGGGGGCGCTTCATTCAATTGTTACCAAACCTTCGCGGGTGTCCTCCACAAAAAAATTCGTACGCGAGCTGTTTTCAAACCCCTACGGACTATATATCAATAGGAAGTTTATGTAAAATTCGATAAAAATATATTCTGTTTTGCCGACTGCTTTCCTAATGTATCAGTCAATTCCAAAACCGCCCATCCACCCTCGGGCAATCCCCGGGCATTTGACTCGCGTTAAGCTCCGTACAGTGGGGAATCTGACCCAAAATGAGGCCCGCCCGGTGGGGCATTTGACTTTCGTGTCAAAACGTCGAGCGCGGTTTGGAACGTCAACTGCCATAACGTAACCACCACACTAAGGCGGCAGAGGCCGTTAACCATGTTAACGCTAAAACGACCGACTGAGATTCCGGCGAATTAATCGGGTATCAAATGCGATCGTTCGTGTTAAATAACTGTGCAATGTTAATCACAAAGCATCGACCTCTGAAAGAGAGCATTTTCTTTTATTTCTATTGGTTATCTTTTTATAGATCTGTCAAGTTCCACGAGAAAAGTATTTAAGGCGGGGAAAAAATAAAAGAATTCGCCGGCAACCTTTGTTCCTTGTCTGTCAGTGAATGTTCTGGCCAAATTTCACGGAAAACCGTCGATTCCACATACCCTATCAATTCATTTAAAGATGAGAGATTCTCTGGAAAAACGAGTGCAAGTTTTATCAACATGTCACGCCTTCTCAGACGGAATGTCAACTCGAAAACCCACCAGCCAATGAAACAATAGAACTACTAGCGCTCACAGTATGCAAAGTTGAACTTCGCGGTAAAGCGATAGCTTTACAGCCATGTTTTAGGCGCATTAAGGCCTGTGGTGAACAATAACCGTGGAAACAGAAGGAAATCGACGTGCAACAAAATAAACAACCTCGTTCCCAGGGTCTCTCACTGTTGAGAACGACAAAATAAATCCGCGGTTAAACTCAACGTTTGGCTTTATTTTGAGAAAGGAAAACCTCCATGCTGAATACTCGACTTGCACATACCAAAAACCTCGTGGAACGTCCGTGGAACTATGTAAAAGTACTTGACATTTCATCCCTGTCACTCATTTCTAAATAAGGTGCATGCAACACAACGTCACGCTCTCCTGAAGATTCCCCCTCCCCGCACTGAGGGGACCGCGGTGTGTAAAACACGATAAACGTAACAGTTTTTAATGTCCTCAACCAAAGTTCGCTTAAGGCGGGGGTCCACCTGAAAGCCGTATTTTGGCTGGGTATTATGTTCTTAATGCAAATATCTCACTTACGTTTCAAGCAATCAAGAATTGCTCCACTCATTACACATATCTATGTTTTGGGTTGTTTTGTAAATTTTGTGGTGATTTTTAGGTATATTTGGAGATAAATAGTTTTTCTCAAAGGATTAGTAAAATTTATAGAAATAGGAAATTTTGAAGATTTGGTGTTGTTTTAATATTAGAGTTTGAAGTGAAAAATTGGTAGATACACTCCAAAAACCCTTTTTTTCCCTTTCAACCTCTCTTTAAACTTACCAAAATTTCACTGAAATTCAGGTGAACCCCCGCCTTAAAGTGCCACTATGATCAAAAAAATCATTTCCTTTTTTCCTTCTGATTTTGAAAGCGTGTTCGCTTAAGGTGGCCGAACACAGTTTTCGCGCATGCTTTTGCTGATGCAATATTTAGCACGTGCACAAGGACTTCAAAGGACAAACATGAGGGTCCCCCAGGGGGGGGGGGGGGTCTGTGTTCCCGTGTTCCCTTCGGAATTTTAACTCTGTTCCCTTGTTCCCGTCCAAAATTTCACCTTGTTCTCTTGTTACCCTTAACTCTTACTTTTTGCATATACGTCCTAATTAACCAAACTGAGCAAAACAAAATAACTGATTGAAGGTCTACAGTGTTGCTGATCATTATTTCTGTGATATTTTTTGACTTTGTGAAAGTATTTCGTAACAAAAATTAAAACAAATCGTAATTGCATCAACTATTACCAACAAATGAAAATAATGCTTGGGAAATACTAAGAATCCTGACCTCACCTTTTCAGTCGTCATAATACAGAAAATCGTCCGTATGTGGCCTCTTTCTCGCACGTGATGCACGTCTGGGCCTCACATCCTCTGCACGATCTTGATCAGTATCCAGGCCCTCACTGATCTCCCTCGCCTCTTCAATGGTCACTGCATCCACGCATTCAATCATTCTTGACTGATACCTTATAAACTCATTTTCTGTCAGTTCAATGATGCCATCTCCTCTAACAGTTTCTTCCAAGGAGCCACCTATGTCCTTAACATTGATCTCGACAACACCTGTATAAAATATCAGAGGATTGAATGGGTCACCTTCAAATAACCTGGCCTTTGCTTTCTTGGTAGAGGCAGTGATGCTTTCTTCTAGTACGTATACCACTGTCCGCCCAGATGTGGCGTCAGATGCAAGAAAAACAACATCTCCAGGAGTTCGTGCGAGTTGTCATGATGAACAGTTGTTCTGGCACCATCCTGTCCATCTTCTGTGATCTTCGAGAAATCCAAAGGCGTTATTGTAGGCTGTACCTGGGCATAAAGATTTATCGGCAGATTACCCGGATTATCTTTGGTGCTCATGTTGAGCACAGTCTTCTGTGGAACACTTTGTCCATACTTCATGCGCCAGTCTCTCATTTGCTGAACTTGTTGCTTTGTCAACTGTGCTGTAGAAGGGGGCGACATCTTAGGGAGGGCTGAATATTTCAAGTCAGATTTGACCCTTGGGTAATAAGACGTCGCACTTGTGTAATATGAAAACCTGGTTGTGCACATCTGCTTCAAATGTTCCTTCATTGCTCGACTGCAAATGAAACGGAAATCAAATTGCAACTACATTGGCACGCCAGATGCACCTGCCCTCATCTCGGAGAAAAAGTTCTCCACTACCAGCGTCACAACTGAAAAGGCTTTTAAGTTTAAACACATCCAAAAGCTGTGGGGCATACTTTCGAAAAAGATCTCTTATTTCTCCCAGTGCAAGCAAGATCCTTCTTTCGTCCTCCACAACGACTGATGAAACGGTTCCCTGCGGTCCTTGAGTCTAAGCTTCTGTCCCAAGGAAGGCTTTGACTTGATCTATACACCCGGCGGCTGGCAATCAAAGTCATATACTTCTTGGATTCTGGCAATTGCTGTGTTGATAGTGAACGATGTTGACATTTGTTTCTTCTGGTGCAAGCCAAATGTGACAGCAAACGTCTAAAGAGTACTCAGATACTTGACCAAAGGAAGCACTTCACTTGTCATTCTCAAGCAGCCTGTTGAAGAGAACGATTTCAGCGCCAGAGCTAGAGACGAGTACACACGAAAGATGGAAACAAAAACTTGCAAGAGAAATCAGAAAACAGCAGAAAATCTTCTATCACCCCCACGTTTATGTAAAAAACGTAGGGCCTTGTAATTTTTTGTGTTTGTTCCCCTGTTCCCTAACCTATTTGATGTTCCCTTGTTCCCTACGATTTTTTGGCTTTGTTCCCGTGTTCCCTTGTTCCCCAAAAACCCCTGGGGGACCCTCAAACATGCCGTCAGTAGAGCGATCATTTTATTTACTCAACACCCGCACTATCTGTGTTATTTTTCTCTATAATTGAACGCAGTGTATTGATGGCTTTAGTCTTTATTACAAAGACATGTTAGAAAAGGTAACGATACAAAGAACTCAGCAATTGTTACCGAAAGAACCCAGTTAAATGCAACGCATGCGCAGTTGCTCGAAACATTGAGACCGATTGCTTTAGCAGAAACATGCCGATTTCTAACGATCCAGTCGTTAGAATTTCAAGAAATTTGGTAGAAAAATAGATCAGAGACCACGTCAATGATCTATCAAAACAAATCTCAATTTTGACTTAGGGAATTTTTGATAATACAGAAAACGATTAACGGCGAATTACGAAAATCGCCTATGTCAAAATTTTATTAGAACCGTGTTGACAGAGAGGATTTAATGTCAATTCTTAGTGTGCAAAATATAAAAACAATCTAACGACTGGATTTTTTTTAAATAAACAAAAACCATTATTTAAGCCTTATTTTCAACCAGCCCCGTTGCTATGGAAACAGCACACACCCTTGTCAAAATGCGAGAATAAATATTTCTGTGGTTAACCTTGACTCTTGGAAAAAATGGGCGCCAAAGCATAAGTAGTTAAAAAGTTATGGTGAATTAGACATAGGCACTTGAAAACTGTGTTCGGCCACCTTAACACTTGACTGGCAAAGTTTTGAGCTTTGAGTTTTATCCAAAGGCTGTTTATTTTGAGTGTAAGTTTTGGATTTGATGGTCCGCCATTACTCACGTTCAAAAGTGACCGATTAGACCTCAGAGGGTTGGATCTAGAGAAAATGACGTCATTTACTCACTAGCGTAAAATTTCAACGTGTAAACGCGATTTATTGTACATGCAAAACACGGGTTTAAAAGTCTGAATGCCCAAAACTGCCGTGCTGCATATTAACAGGGGCGGATCCAGGATTTTTGTTAGGAGGGGGTGCACCCAGCACCCCTAACTAATGACGTCACTGACCGGTGAGCTTAAGGTGAACAAATTTAAAAGCGATTACGGAGAAGAATTCTTCATCTCAGGGGGGGGGGGGTGCACACCCCCTGCACCCTCCCCCTAGATCCGCCCCTGTTAATTCAGCCGCGTACACACGCATTCTTAAATTAATGAGACGTTGACGTCATTTTTTCCCCGATCCAGCTCTCTCAAGATTTTAAAGTAAGCAATTGCGGACGAATAAGTAAGAAAATTCCAGCTAAAAAAAGGTGTCTTTTTTAAAATCAGAGCTTAAAACTTGTGTCATTTACTGTTTAGTTAACATAGTTTTGAAATCTAAAGGAAAAAAATAATTTTTTTTCTTGGTCGTAGTAACACTTGAAGTCACTAGAGTGGTACCTATTTATGAACTGGTCGCACCACAGTCTTTTCTCCACACTGAACCTTCACGACTTGGGAATGTCCATCTTTGCCCGGATATGCATCCACAATACGGCCCAAAGGCCACTTCCCTAGTGGCAGATTTGGTTCCAGAACCAGCACAATGGCCCCTTACTTTAGGTCCTTGACGACGTAGGTCCACTTTGGACAAGTATTTAGCATAGGTAATAGTACTCCTTCAATCACCTGGACCACACTCGAGAGATCAGTTCTTGGACCTTGCGCCACCTTTTTCGTGGGCAGAACCTCGTAGTGTCGACCCACTGACCCCTTGGCAGTATAATGGGAAACCTAACATCGTACAGAAGACATTCAGTGAATTGTCGACCACCACATCGCAGCACGCCTTGATCGTCAAACCAAGGACATAGCTTGCTCAGTGAACTCTACTTTGGAATCTTCTTTCCCTTCAATGATGCCATGTATTCTTCAGGAATTGCCTCCAACTGTGTTCGACTAATAATTTCCTCCTCTGCATTTTCAATTTCTTCTGGCAACGGTTCTCGTCCTTTTATCCTTTCCTTTGGACTGCGCATATTGTAGATC
>JAHPZR010018708.1:0-32738 GCA_019787425.1 Platygyra sinensis | reverse complement strand
TATAAAACCTACGATGGGTGTAGTTACAAGCATTAAAACTAAGCACCAGCAGGTCTGTAGGTTGCAAAACAATCCCACACTTGTGCATCAATTAGTTTGGAGCTGACAATAAACTGCTGCAGTACAAGTTCAACCCACTTTATTCTCTGAGGCAGCATGTGTCAGTTTAGTGAAAGCTTTAAACATGCACTGTCATCAAGTATTAAATCATTAATAATACACATGAAAAAATTACTCGATTCTGATTGGCTGAGAGCAGCGCAGTTCAAGTGTAGCACCAGTGCAAAAAGTGTTACACCGTGCGAATTTTTCCATGTTTGAATTATTAATAAGTAATCGTACGGTTTTTCTTGTTCAATTTGAAATTAATTTGCACTTGTGAGTTTTTCAAAAACCTGAAATTGCACTCACCGAAGCGGCTCGTGCAATTTCAGCTTTTTGAAAAACTCACTCGTGCAAATTAATTCCAAATTGAACTTGAAACCATATGATTACCTATACAAACACACTGCATGACAGCTCAACACACTGAACTCTCCTACAAGAGATTCAATCTGATTAAAGTTTATTTCGGTGCAGTACACTACAGTTCATGTGTATTTTATCAATTGTTTCAATGCTCAGCTACATCATGTATCATGCTATGTATCAATTGCTATGTTCAGTGGAATTTCTTCAACATTCGGTTGATCTTCCTGCAGACGGCTGTCTTGTAGCTGAGATACAGCAGATTGTGTGTCAAGTGGTCCAATACATGTACAGGAGGTTAAAAACAATTGAAATTTTTAAACAACCACCTCTAAAAGTGGTAGCTTACAAGTGGTCACCTATGAGAGGTTCTGTCTATAGTGATTTGACTTGAAAACTTTCAGTATTTTGGAAAAGTTGGTTGCTAATGGGAGGTGTTCGCTTATGAGAAGTGGCCACAAAGGGAGGTTCGAATGCATGTAAATAAAGAATCCCAATATCCCACAAAGGGAAATATAAATATTTTATAAGTGAATTGGTAGTTAAATGTCTTTATTTAACAGGTTTGTCTGTCAATGAAGAATATCTGTTTAAGAATGACAGTTCCAAGCTCCGCACTCATATGTCTTGCAAAGTTGGGATATTGTTGCTTTTTACACACAATAGTGGACTTCAAGGGGAAGACAGCGAAACTGCTTCGAGATTGCGATGCTATTTGATTGACATGCTTCTTAGCACTACCTTGAATGCAGCTGCACCTGAACTTGTTCATAATGATTTGAACTTAACAGCATCACTTGCAAATCAATCATCTACAAATGTGCCTTCTCCTACTCCTCTGTTGGAACCAGCAACTCTGGGAACTTCATCCTTTTCTGACCCACCATCATCAGAACCACTTATATATACACAGCCAACCACTCCAGCAAGTTCATCCTTCTCTGATCCACCATCCTCAGGAACACTGATTCAACCAACCACTCCAGCAAGTTCATCCTTCTCTAACCCACCATCTTTGGGACCACTGATTCAACCAACCACTCCAGCAAGTTCATCCTTCTCTAACCCACTATCCTCAGGACCACTGATACAACCAACCACTCCAGCAAGTTTATCCTTCTCTGACACACCATCCTCGGGACCACTGATTCAACCAACCACTCCAGCAACTTCATCCTTCTCTAACCCACCATCCTCGGGACCACTGATTCAACCAACCACTCCAGCAAGTTCATCCTTCTCCGACTCTATGCCAACAAAACGTACCTCCACTGAAAGTCTTCTCCAGAGGCAGCAATCAATTAGGAACAAACAAGATAAGGGACGGAAGTATAAATCGAGAACTGTGGTTCGGCGGCTAAACCTGCAAAAAGAAAAACTTGCTCAACTAACTAAAACAGTTCATTCTGGTAAGAAGCAGGATTTTCTTATGACACTGGCAGAGTCAGTTGTTAGTCAGTCACAAACCGAATCATCGGAAGATATCACAGAAAGCTGGGATGGGACACTTTCACCTCAAGATATTCTGACTTTGGCAAAGCACGCACATGACCCCCAAAAAAGAATGACAGTATACGACACTATTATCACTGAATCTGCACCACAACACTATCACTTGTCTGCATCAGATGTGCTGGATATCCAGGATACCACAAGCCCAACTGAAATTGTACGTACATTACGAAGAAAATTGCCAGGTTTTATGGATTCAGAACGGAAGGTGAATGCCATGAAGGCAAAGTTTGTCAAGGAATTGGAAGTTGTTTGGAAACCTGAAAGAACAAACTCTGGTTGGAAGATCAATCCGCAACGACTACGTGAGACTTTGTTGCACTTGTATTGGTGGCTACCAGAAAGTGAATGGTGGAAGATATATGGGGATGGTCGGAATTTTGGAGGAAAGGACACTGTTGCTTTAACATTAAATGTTCTCAATGATGAGGCCATGTTTCATGGCATAGGATATCACAGTCCTGAGGAGTACTGGCCTATTTACATTTTTTATGGCAAGGATACTAGACTGAATCTTGAACTCAACTTGGGAGATCCAAGTAAACAGGGAGGTTTAAACAAATGGATAGAGACAATGCTAAACAGTGGGCATCAAATTTACCTCTCAGGTGATGCAAAATTTTCGGACAATTTATTAGGTGGAGGGCTGGATCCAACGAGTGAAGATGCATTCACAATGTATAATTACGAGACAAAACAAACCAGAAGTGAAGTTGGCAGTAACACTGGACTTCGTTCACAACTTGGCAGAAAAATAGAAAGGGAACACCCTGAATCCCTTCTTCCATCACTCCCGACAGCAAACTTCATCCCAGATGGGAATCACTGTTTTTGCCGTTTAACAGAGCATATGGTGTTCGACCGCTGCATGCCGTGCCTTAATTTAGAAAGCCAACCAAGCATGGGTCCAGGTGCTAAGGAACAGACTTTAGGCCACTTCATGTCTAACATCAATGCAAGAGGAGTTCGAAATGGGAAATTTGAGTTGCACTTTGATGGGAAAAAATTGGAGCAAGTTACACTCAATGTTAATCATGCAGAAACAATTTCAGCTCCTACCAGCTACTTTGAAGAAAACCCATTTCCAGATATTTTGGACAATGTCGCAAGCAGGGACGTACTCTTTGATTTGCCCCAGAAACTAAGGGATCATCTCCAGAGGCCAACACCACAGATTTCAGAATTTGAACTGGAAACGAAGATTTGGAATTTGCACTGGGAACTGCATGAACTTGAACGTTTTGATGAAGACCCCAGGAAATATGCAGAGAGGCTTAAGCCAGGTTCATCAGCCAGTTCTTCAGATCCTAAAGACTACAGATTTGGTCTCACTGCGCAAGAAATTGAGAGATACGAGGAACTTGCTGATTTGTATCATGCTTTGACTCTGCTAAGATATGGATCATCGAAACTGTACCCATATTTAATGAAGAGAGTTGATGTATTCCCTCAAATGCTCAGAGATCTGCCATTTCATTCACTGTTCCGTGGAGGTACCGAAGGTGGCGAGAGAACGCATTATCTACACCAGTGTTTATATTTTGGGCATTCTGCTAGAGGTGGAGGCTGGAAATGTCAGGATCCCATCATTACTCTTTTCAGATGGTACTATAGATTCCTCAGAAGATGTCTGGCCAAATGCCCACCTGAAGTCCAAGATGCATATGATCACTATGTGAAGGCAAAGTTTGAGGAAGAGGGGCTTGACTACAGTAGTGAAATGAGAGTTGTTGAGGAGACAAGACAGACAGTGCCACCTGTTTCCGAGCAACCACTTTCCACTGCGCAGCCATCAGACCAAATCAACCAGCCCAAAGAGCCAAGTGCAGCACAGACATGCCCATCAGAAGCTGCCAATCAGTTGTCAGAGCCAATGCTGATTGAAGGGGCAACGCAGTCAATTGTACCAGATCCTTCTGTTGAGCTGTCTCCAAATTACAAACGTGGTGATGTAGTATTCATTGAAAAGGATGGCAAGGCTACAAAAGCCATGGTTTGTGAAGTTACACCACAAAAAAAACGGGTAAAGGTGGCAGTAAATGCCAAAGAACGACCTGCTTTAGTTGAAATATCCAATCTTCTAGAGCCAGTGCCTCAAGTTCTTAGTGGTGTCACTTTTGTGATATCAGGCAGACTAAACGGGAAGGACCGAAGCGGAATTACCAATGCAGAACAACTAACTCCTGTTATCCTGCGTAATGGAGGAAAAGTCTATAGCAAAGACATATCAAAAGTTACTGATGCTACTTTCATCATGGTTACCTCCCAAAAAGAAATTGATAAAGATATCAAGAAGATCAACAAGCCAATAATACATGCATACAGATACAAATGGCCCATTGTTTCCAAGCTGTATGTTCTGGAAGCTGACAAAGACAAAGCTATTCCTGACATTGATCAGTACAAACTAAATGTTAGTAACTTGGACAATGCCCCAGCTAGCTCATTAGCCCATGCTAGAGCAGTGAAGGAGAGTGAACTGCTCAACAGTAGTACCCGAAGTGCTCATAGAGAATTGAAGAAGGTATTGCGGCAAAAGCGAAAGGCAGCACAGGATGAGGAAAACCAAGAGAATGACATTCCCAAACGAGAACCTAAAAGACCAGCAAATGGATACATTATCTTCCTAAAAGAGGAATTCTCACAACTTGCCAAAGATAACCCAAACAAAACATTGAAAGAAATCAATGCCATGCTAGCAGAAAAATGGAAATCCATGAGTGAAGAAGAACAGGCAGGATACAAGGAAATGGGAAAGACTCAATTTCAGGATAGAACTGAGAAATGGCACAAAGCACTTGAACAAACCAGAATTAATGTTGCTGAGACTTATTATGCCAGGTACCGTAATTTATTAGATTGCAGCCACTGAAGATGAAATCCAATTGTGCTCTGGTTTCCTTTAATCCTCTGATCCTAGTTGGAAAGTAAAGTCAAGGAAAAATCTGTTTGTTGTTCAGAAATAAAGCAATATACTGCATGGAAATTATTGATACATCAGGGTGTTTGATGAAGTTGAACACGAACAAAAGGAATATTCAGAGGCAAAGTATTGATAATCCTTGTTATCGGGCAAAAGAGTATGTCACATTAGCAATGACTAATAAAATCAAATGACTGTAAATCATCTCTGCAGTCAGCATTTATTTACATTTTCAAAAAGATAAATTAAGTTTTGTTGGTCATTAGATCAATATTATAGTTCAGTGAAGGCCCGTAGGAGGGGGTTTCAAGAGGTTTGCCTTGAGGTCCAAGATATTTTTTTTTGCTGTTGCCAACCTAATCGAGCGCCGACTCTTGGATTGTTAGGATTGAGCTTGTGCTAGCCTATTCAAAATAAAGTATTTATTTCAAGAGCCTGGAGCAGACAACTGGTGCTGCAAATTTCAAATTCTATCAGACAAATGGATACAAACCCCCCTTGAAATACCCCAGCTACGGGCCTGCAGTGACAACCCCTCAAGTTATTGCACTGTAGCAAAACAGAATCGAATTCGAGGAAGCTCAGAAGGGTAAAAAGCTGTGTGCACACATAACATAATATTTAGATGCATGAGTTGTCATGCACAAGCAAAGTGCATTCAAATTTCTTGTGAAAGGTTGTGCATGTATAATTTGGAAATGAAAATGTTGCATCAAATTATGCACTCTCTGACTGTGAGGTCCTACCCTGATTTTGTTTACTTTGCAGGGCTTGAGACTAACGGTAGCCAGTGGTTTTTTGCACTTTACTATCTATTTTGGCGAGTGAAAATTTGTGAGCACTAGAAGCTCAGAGGAAACCAATTCAAAGTTAAAATTTATCGGCATTTTGAAAGAAAGGAATTGATGTAATGATGGATGCTAGAGTATTTGGCTAGGGAAAAATTTGTTTTGGCTAGTGAATCAAACCTGTCACTAGCCACTGGGCTAGCAAGCTGAAAAGTTAGTCTTGAGCCCTGCTTTGTATAGACAACATTCAGCATGATCTTACATTCGCTCGTGTAGCACTAATGTTTTGACATCGTTCAACTTTTCTCTGAGGATAAACAACTCGCTAGATTCATGCCACTCACTATTTAAAAAAAAGATATAAACCTTTACTCTTCTTGCACAATGTTTATTGGCAACAGCCAGGGAGGAGCAAAATATTTATCTTCTCCAGTTATCACTGTTGCCTCAATCAAACAGTGAAGAAATAAAAACCCTGAAGACTTAATAAAAAAGGATTTAACAAAGAGCACGGAGTCTAAAAATAGACTGCAAATTTTTGGAACCCTGATTTGTCCGAGTTTTATGGTCAGGCAATGCTCATAGGCAAAAGCCACTCCCCACTACAAGCGAGATGTTTATCTTTTCTGGTGTGACGCTGTAGTGTCCATCACAGTAAAAAACTAGCAAGGTTTAAAATTGCAGCCGGCACTTTGATGACATTTACTGGTGAATTTTTTACCGAGCAAATAGAAAGACGGAGTTGCTATAATGTTGTTCAAATTGAAGTCAGTTTTGTATCCACTAGATCTGTGACAACAATAAACAATAAATATCTTGCTTCTCTCTGATCGGGCTATTGCATGTGAATATTGCATGACCATAACCCAATTCAGATGATAAGAACCGAGACAAATTTAAATCTTTTTTTTCCTTATTTAAATTCAAGGGGTCTGAGTTTTTGGGGTCTTAGGTCTATGGTCTGAGTTTTCGTGACACCCTGATCCCAAGACAATCTATATTGATATATTTTATTTCCTACGATCGATATTTTTGAGGGGACAAAGTAAAGAAAAGAATGGCTTGACTCGAGGTTGACTTGGGCCCCCTACAACTCAAGTTGGCACATCGACTCTGTTATTTCAACAACGACAGCTACTCTTTTGGAATAATATTATGTTTATTTTTATATACAAGCTAAACTATTCATTTTGATTAAAAAAAAGAAAATATAAAAGTCTCTCTTGTTGTTTTCATTCCTTTATAACACACTGTGCCTTGATTTCAAAAACAAATACATAGCTCTTAAGCTATTAATGGTCACTTATAAAAGCATCAACCACAAAATTGAAAGTGCTGATTAATTGCAAGTTAGTGACTTCCTAACCTAAAAGAAAAACCTTATTAACCATTGCTGGTTAGGTCTTGTTTGGAGTTGTTTTGTTTTCTGTTTCTTTTGTCTTCAGTCATCTGTACCTAGGTACTCACAGAATCTACGCTATTGCTGAACATACATATAGCATGTTTTGCCAACATATCAACATTTGGGTTGCGTTCAATTGACCATATTCTAGAATACTGTGCGAATGCCTACAATGATGACAAGGAATCTCTCTCGTTACAAGTGTTGGGAGTACACAATGGCTCTGCAATTCTAGTGTAGCAGCGAAATTTTGCAGAAATGCCTTCCTAAATTTAGTTTTAAGGGGAGAAGTTAGGGCTATAATTCTGCTATGCTTAATTCCGGAATATGGTCAGTTGCACACAACCTTGATGAGTAAAAATCTCAAATTACATAAGTTTTCTATCGTCAGTCACAAAACATTGCCGCTGTTACTGTCTGGTAGTTCTGAGCCTTTCTTTGGATATTTCTGACGAAATTTAAGTCAGTGATTGGAATTAAGAAAAATACAATTCCTGAAAATGAAACCATAATTTCCAATAAATAATCCTTGCAGCAATATATGACAAGTTGCTACCTAATTCTTAAATTTATTTCATTGATAACCAACAACACTGTCAGGCTCTCAACAAAATTAATCCTTAAACAATAACAACAATATTGCTTAAAAAATTGATTTTAAAGGGTGAAGAAGTAAAAGTGTGCCACATATCCAAAGAGAGGCACAAATCTACCATAACTATCAATCCTATCATTCAAAAATTTATAACTAATACATGCATATGCTCCTGTAATTTGCTGTAAATGGAGCATTTGACTCTGAGTAAGCAAAATTAAAGCGCAAGCTCATGGATGACCTGTGCACAAATAGGCGAACCTGACAAACATACTTAAAATGAGACTGGGGATTACCAGGCTCTAAAATCTTGACATCCCATAGTGCTCCAAGTAAGGTGTCCATCTTGGCAATATCCTTCCCTTTGTAAATAACTTGGAATTGATTCTTACTTGAAAGGCCAAAGATTTGAGTATCAAGCACAGGATCAAATAAGCCAAGGTGTATAGGCTGGGAAGGCCGAGTTGCACTCCGGGAAATACCAGACCACACAGCTTGGCGCATTTGACTTGCTAAACAACTCTTTCTGTGGTCTAACAAATAAAAAACATTCCCTATATTTTTCTCTTGACAACCTAAAACCCTATCCCAACCCTCACAAATTATCTTATCCACATAATTTCGAACATTCGAAGTACAGGTTACATTTGAACTTTGTGAAATATATTTAGTATCCCCCACACTACATACAACATCTGGTAGCAAATTATCAACCTTCTCGTTAACAAACGAACAAAGTGCAAACTTAAAAGTAAATTGATTGGCCAGCCTGGAAATATTAGTACAAACAAAAATTGAATTACCAGAAAATCCCAGAATATAGAATGAGCCGATCCTAATCACAGTACCACTGGGATCAACATAAACATTAAACTCTAAAGGATCACTATTAGTTACTGCTGGTCGCTGAGGTTGTGACTTCACTGGCAAAGAAGGCCTCTCGACAGGGTTGCATGTTTCAGCATCCTTCCTCTTCCTTTTCCTTGTCGTCTGCTGATCCTGATCCTCCCTTGAGGTCTCTAAATCCCAGGCATTAACAGTCCTGATGGTGCCATCTTGCAGCTTTACAGTTACCTATTTGAAAGGTTACAAAACATATAATCAGAAGGCATAAAGAGCATTTCTTATCAAACTGCTTGGCAATTAAACTTGCTCACATTGAAATGGCTCTGTTAATGCAAATTGTAAATGTGAGACTGTATTACACTTGTTTTAGTTCCCTTCACTGTAAATTTATGAAAACCTCTGAAAAAAAACTTGAGTTTAGGAAACAACAAAGTAGTGTAGCAAACAATTAAAATACTTGAGAAAAAGGACTTGCAGAAAATCCACCTATATTATAAAACTTTCCACTGAACTTTTTTGAATGGTTGCAAACTGTTTTACACCTCCCCCACCCCACTTCCCCCCCCCAAAAAAAAAAAGAACGAAAGAGGGGCATATGGTTTTACTTTTAATCATCAACCAAGAAATTTACTATCGCCTCGTGGATCCACAGCTACTTTGACAATGTTATGACGAAATTCATGATCAATAACAGGACAGACGCATAAAAAACTGACATCAATTTGTTAAATGTATGATCAATTCAGTATACCTTTTAAAATAACATTTAACGTAAGATTATTTTGGTTAACCAAAGAATTTGAAATTTTCAGTTCTGGTGGTATAGTGCTCTAAGCCATGTTCAGCATGTTAGACCTACTTTACTTACATGTGGAGGGTTTTTTCCTGGTGTTTACACCATTCAAATTGAATCTTTTCAATCAAGGAATTACAAAAAAAAATTACGAAAACGGTCTCAGTTCAGGCCGATCGACAAAATGCTGCTCCATGTTTAGACTTACTTTCTTTACTTACAGGTCATGAAAATAAAGTATTAAAATTTTTACATTGACAAATTCTCTTAGTTACACTGTAGTTAGCATTCAAAGATCTGTATAAAAAACAGTAAGGAGAATATGGATGTTGACTCAAGGGCTTAAACTAAACCAATGTGAAAACGTAAAGTCGAAACAAGAAGAAAACTGTGTTGCGCAACGTTTGTTCGAAAAGGAAACTTAGTAGATATTCATTATTGCACGAAAAAGTACTTAAACTTCCAAACGTTTCGAGGCTGCTGCCTTTTCATAAGTGGATAAAAAGCATCAAAACATACCGATTTACGGATGGGATCAGACCTGCAGACAGTAACATCATCTCCGGATAAATAGACTATGTCTCCAGCCACAAGCTTCTTTAAATTTGGACTCTAGGAATGAAAAGACACAACAGTCATAAAGAAGAAAAAACATCATTTCGTGACAATTAAATGATCATGCAAAATAGAAAACCAAAATCATTGACTGTCTGAAAGATAAGCATATCTCTTACCTTCTTACTGGCAACACGGCGTGGAAACAGAACCTCCTCTTCTGTTGCACTTCTCACTTCGCTGGCGTCTAGAATCTCACGATCCCATTCGGATTTCCATGGTGGAAACGTCACGACTAGTGATTTGTCCCGTTTTCTACAACTTTGGCGTTCGCCCACACGCCAAACTGATCTACGGCCTCGATATTTTCGCCAACAACAAAATCCATAGCGATCGATCAAAACAGGTGGTCGACACTGAACATTCAAAAACGCAATCTTGGTAGACGCTACTTTGCGCTGGCTTTTTATGTCCTGTTTTGACGATTTGAATAATAAAGAGAATCTCCTTTTGTTTAGATATTTATGTCAATTTAAACTTTAAGTGATCCATGAAACACACGGACAATAGCAAAGGAGTTTCGGCTAATAAGCGGCATTTAAAATTAAAACAAAATTTATCTTTTAATCACAAAATGACCCGCGAGGGTGCCCGCCTCGCACACTCTAATTCTTGCAATTGTTCCCAAAGGAATCTACAAGTAATACATCTCGGTTCGTTTCACAAAAAAAAAACTTTTTAAAGCCGTCGGACTGCAACTTTTCTTTGATGATCTCTTTAAATTTTATTTTATCTCACGCTTATGACCAAGCACGCAATCTCGAATATCAAACGTAAACACGGCTGTTAAATTAATATCAAGATCTCAGGATGCTAAGCGTTCGCAGTGATATTAAAAAATATCCAGGCTTCATTTGAATTCTTTCAAGAAGAAAAGTGGAATTCATCAAACATTTCTTTTTTACTCTGTAGGAAATAACTTTAATAATTCAAAATCTAAGTCGGCTGCTCAGGTGTCCGACGGCGCGACGTTGAGAAATCTTGACCACAGCAACTCATTGAGACCAAATTTTGCAGCCGTCAAACCGACCGCCTCGATAAAAATATACAAGTTAAAAAGTTTGAGATGAACTTCAATTTCATTCAGAGATGTCTGCAATAATACCTTTGGGAATTCACATCGCTTAAGAAGAAGACGACTTCGCATACATTAACTGCCGATCAACAAACAAACATCGAACTTCGGCCTACATTGACCAAAAAGCCTCGTTCAAGATCTCTTTTAGAAGCTCTCAAAATGATCTAATTTCCCAAAAACATATCGAACTTGGAAACCTTTCGCGAAAAAAATTAAATGCATGCAAAGTCCCGAGTCATTCTTGGCAGTTCACTCACACATCAAGAACAAAAGGATACGACGATAAACTTTGCCGCTCACGGTCGCTTAATTGCGCTATTGTTCCATTCCTTTGAAGTCGCTTCAGGTCCTCATCCAAAAGATCTCACCTTTTCCCAAACGAAAGAAACCGAACTTATTCATCACGCTTTCGGTGGTTCCCGAAGTGAATGCCCAAAGGACTAAAAACGAGCCCTCAAGCTCCAAAATCCAGCGGTTTTTCCCATTTCTGAATGACACACTTAAATCGGCGTGAAGTTGTAATGACGATGCAGTGCGAATGACAAGACTGACCAACTTTGTCAGAATCAGTTCCAGCCTCCTTGATGATGATGATGATAATCTGTTCACTGCCAGAGGAAAGAAATTTTGTTTCAGGTTTACACCCTTTAGGTTCAACCAGGCAATTAAAGGGTACACTTACCACTGTTTTTTCTGTTTGAGACCCACACCACATTTCTCTCTCGTTAAGTTAGTATTCTATCATAAAAGCTATTATACTAATCATTCACATTACATCGTTTAGGTACCCACACTATTGCCATAATGAGTGGGTCATAATGAGTGGGTCAAAGATTCTTGGGATGAAGTAAATAAAGTGATAGCTGATAGTAAAGTGGAAATAAACCAAGGACAAAGAAGTACCTGTTGAAATCTATCTTGGTGGGGATTATAAGGTTAGATAGGAAGCTCTTAGGTAGAAGAAGACCAATCATTTTTTCATTCTTAATAATTATTTGTTTTATTTCTTCAGTTTCTTTTATTAGCTAGTGGCAGGTCAGCTGCAACCTCCATCTATGCTTGTTTGTGGTGTAAGATCCACAAAGATCAAAGGTAAAGTGTTCTCAAATAAATACCAGTAGAATTTAGCTCAAAACCACAGTACTAAATTTTTGAATTGTCAAAACCAAGTAATCATAAAGCTTTGCATGGTCAATACAAAACAGATTTCTACGCAAAGTATAAAATGCTGCCCTGTTGATGCTATGAAAGCAGGGAAACCTGTCATTTCTATTTCAGATGGGACATGTGCAAGCCAGGAGACTGTTACAGCAAACCCCCAATGGTGTTCACTTTGGCAGATTAAGAGAACATGCTACTTCATGCGAGTTCTGCTGCATTAACCAACCTTTTTTAAACATACCTCTCCATCGCATTGTCCTCGATGAGCTTCATCTCCTCCTTAGAATCACTGATGTTCTGGTAGGCAATCTGATTGAAGATGCCATGGAGTGAGATGATCGAGAAGATTTTTCAAAGAAAAGAGGAGAGCCCAAAGGCTGTCACTTAAGCCATCTCACACAAGTGATAAACAGTTGTGGCATTACATTTTCTGTGTGGGAGAAAAAGGATGGTGATGGAAAGGGGATGGGTAAAATGGACTGGACATCTCTGATGGGGGATGAAAGAAAAAAATTACTCAAAAATCTTCCTGCAAAATTGGAGAGCTCACAGAATTCCATCCACCGTGATACTGCCCAGACAGTTATTAAAATATGGAAGGTATTTTTTTAAGCCCTACATGTATAATTCATCAAATATTTTTCCTTGTGTGTGATTGGTCTAAATGTGCCATGTGACCAAATCTTCCCCAACTATAGTTTATTTATAATCTTAATATACACCTAATTGCAATTACGTTGCCATAGAAAAAAGCAAAAACCAAAAAGCAAAAAGCCAAATAGGAATTAATTTGGGTTTCCATTGTTCTCAGATACTGTACATGAATGAAAAATATAATGTAAATGAATGACATGAATAAAAAAAGTATTTTTCATTCGTAAACAGTATCTAAGAAAAACAGAAATTTAAATTTACCTAATTAATTCATATCTTGCTTTTTCCCTTTTGCTTTTTTCTGTGACAACGTTATTGCAATTAGGTGTACACATAGTATTGGACAATTAGTCCTCAGTGCATCCAAGTTCTAAAATTTTATCCACTTTCCTCAAAGGACTTTACAGACATTTATTTCCACACAGTGTCATCATTGGTGCCAGAGCAACGAGAAAAATGTGGAGCAAAGGTAGGGTAGGTCTAATATGATACAGTTAAGGCGATGTTTGACTAAGTTTCTGAAACAGATTGTTTGCTAAATGCTTCATTCCAAAGAAAAATATAACCTTGTTCTGCAGATACGAGAATAGATCAAACTTTTCCTGTCTATTGCACATTCCCGTAAGGGCTATGCAAACAAAAATGTGACGCCTTATATGCACGCTGCTGCATATCACTTGCAAGATGTCATCAACGGATTTGGTAGCATGAAACACTTCAGTGGCCAAGGTACTATCAGTGTCACTGGCTATTTTAATTTAGAACTACATATATGGCGGATGAAATAATACCAATAAACTGTCTTAACTGGTTTGCCTTTACACAGGTGTCGAAAAAAATAATAATGCGGCAAGAGCAATTGTCGTTCACAAATCAAGAAACTGGGATAGCCCTGCAGAGCAGAGCACCGCCTTGTACAGTTGAGCCACAGAGAAAGGAGGAAAAGAAAATATCACAAACAGAATGAGGAGTTCTGGAGCTGTGGAAAAAAAGAATTGATGTCTAGAAAAAAGAGACACGACAGGTACAAAACACAGGTCACAGGTCATTGTTTTGGGTTGTTTCAGTATTGGTAAAACAATGACCTGTGACCTGTAACCTGCGACCTGTGACCTGTGTTTTGTACCTGCCGAAAGAGACAGTGTGTCAGTTCCCAAAACATGCAAGTAACTGAAAGCACCCCTCTCAGCAGCACTCACAGTAATGAGATGACCTCACCAGTCAATTCACAAAATTCCAGCAAGAAATCAACCAGCAGTAAGAGAAAGCATACAAGCACAAAAAGGAAAGCTGGTGCTGCTACTAAAAAGTTTAAAACGAACAAAAAACAGAAAAGGAATAACTGAACAGATCTTTTTGTGTACTGAAGTTAATATTAAGAAAAGCAATGTAGTATCAATGTAGTAGGTTATCATGACCTGAGACATTGCCTGAGAATGACATTTCAAGTCCTGAAAATAATTTATTTTTTCGGATCTACAATTTCAAGTTAATGAATGTACATGCTGCTAAACTTATACTGCACATTACTTTAGGCAGCAACTTTAATAAAGTCCATTGTTATCTTTTCTTGAAAAGCCCTTGATGATTCAGTAACCATACCTTCTCTTAAATGATAGTTCTTGGTTGACCATGAAATAAAATGTCTTATCTTCAATGGGAACAAAACTTTTGTTCCCTGCCCATGAAGGTCAAGTAAACAATGCCAATTATCAGGAAAAAAAGATGGAGAAAATTCTTCTTGTGCTAAAAGTTTCCACCGTCCATTTTTCACTCCCTTGTTTCCGAACAAATGTTAAAATACATCTTCTCTGAACTCAATAGTCACTTCCTTTGTTTTGATACTTTTAAAGAAGCAGCAATGGCCACCCTAAGCCTGGAAACTTCATTTACTATGACATTCTTGTCTGGCTTGGGATGCTTGTAGTATCTATTCATGATCAAAATAAAAACAAATTAACAGAATTGAAATGACCCATTATGCATTGAAACACAAGCAAGAACAAATTCCTAGGTCATGTTCTGGTAAAAAGTGCAAGATAGCTTACTTCAGACAAAGCTGGTTCAAATGATCTTGTGGCTCCCATGAAGCCTCAAATAAACTAAAATTCTTCCATTTCACAAGATATTCTCTCCCCTTAAAAGTAAACAAAAATATTTGAGTTTCATATTGAATAATCGCAAAATTAAGCTTAGTTTGTGGTTTAACACAATTGAAGCGTAGGATACATTCAAATTCTCCTAACAAACAGAGTACGAATTACAACATTCTTCGTATCAGAATATCTAAACTGATAACTGGCGAAAGTTACCATTTCAGACCATTTCTCTGAACCAACATTAAATGTTTTCAGAAGTCTTAGAACAAAACCTAATTATTTAGAATCACTTCACTAATAACATGATCCCCGTTAAAGCGAAATGGATACCTTTTTTTTGCCTGCATTAGGATTTCCATGTGAGTTTCGCTTACCAAAAACACAAACTTACTTGATGCCCTTGGCAGCTTGAAATTACCCTTTCCACCTCAAAAAAACGCCCGCTATCCACTGTATGTCTCCTTGCCTTCAATTCTGTACAAAGATCAGCAACAGAAAAGCTATTTAAATCCGCGAAAAAGCCAATAGATCTCTTCCCATGCGTCCGACTTCTCGGAGTTGACGCCATGTTGTTCAGATGTCACGCTTAATTGCGTGTTGCTTCCCAGCCAATGGCGTGCACGGATTTAACTTCTGTGATTGGCAGGTCAAGTCACGCTCCAATCCTGCCATGTCCGAGATTTCTAGCCATGCTACAGAAATACAAGAACACGCTCAACTCAATTTACTCATTACTCCAATCTTACCTATGTTTTTGTGCGGCATTTACTGACTGGGTAGAGACTGAGATACTGGCGATAGCAATTAAACAATGGCTGAGCTGTACAGCGGAACAAGAGAGTCAATTAAACATATCTAAAACTAACTGTGTATTAAACATCAGTATAGAGGGAAAAGAGCTGTTTTCGGTCCTCGATAGAGTTAACCGTTGATTAAAAGCTTTTCCACCTTGAAGTAAGCTTCTTTCTTTTCGCATTTGGCTGCCTTGAGAACAGGGTATAACTTCTTTCTCATCTCATCTACTTCTTTTGGAAAGTTGTCGGATATTCCAATGTTGGTGCCCTTGGGGTTGTTTTTGACAACAATTGGATGGGGTCCGGAGTTTCAGCCATCGCGTGTGTGGATTGAAATCCTATGAACTCTGGCAAAGTGTATTTTTTTACGTCTTTGGGTGGGATTTTCAGTTTTTTGCGCATAAAATCGTCTCAGTGTGGCTGTTACATTCGCATTCTTACTTTTTCACTCCAAAAAATTTTAAGTTACCTCTGCAACCACTTCATTCCAGTTTGATGTGGCAACTTTGTAGTTCCTTGAGTTCACTGTCTATTCACCCTTGATCGGCATAAATCTTTTGTTGCTGAGACTCTGCGACATCTGCCTTCACTTTTAGATCTTCAATTTCTGCATGAGCATATTGCAGACTTGTTTGTAGGGATTTATTTTCTTCTTCTAGTTGATTGCTTCTGGACTTATAATTGTCCAGCTCAGGAAGAGCTGTTAGAGCAGTTAGAAGTAGATTCAGCCTTTCTTCAATGCTGCAAAGTCTTGTGTTTGTTGCAATGCTGCATTGTCCACATGGCTGCCTGCTGGTGCGGACTCAAGTTGTGTCGTCTTCATCAGTGTGGGAGCATCCTTCTCAAGTTCTTTTCCTCCCTTTGCAAATGCTGCACTTGTTCATGTGCAGCAAGAACTTCAAAGACACAAGGAACAAGCTTGGCATTAAGAGGTTCTCCACAGATGATGATGCCATCAAATTTTATACTGGATTCTCTTCATATAGGCATTTTATATTTGTGACCTTCCATTGGAAAACGTACATTAACGCTTTTCCGTTAAATGGCTTAAAGCATTTGTTAGTCGTTCGTTTACCATTAAAACGGTTTAGAAAATTGTTAGAAGCGTTACAACGCCCGTTAAAATTTTCACTCTAGCCGTTTACAGCATTGGAAAAGTCGTTAAAAGCATTTCCACTGTCCGTTAAAAGCGTTAGTAAAAACCGTTCAAATTTCTCTTCAATGGCATTCACAGATCTTGAATTGCAAGTAAGCTTTGTTTTTCATTCATGCGGCGTATGAGGCGAGCTAGACGTGAACTATTGGATCTTTCGAAAGAAAAGTTTCTATAAAATTTATGACATGCAATTCCGAGTTTCCAAGGGAGCAAACAAGCAGACAGCTCTTCATGAATTGTTTTAAGCGTTCAGATGCAGTTTATTTTCGATGTTTTCCTGGAATGGCTGTTCGCCGATACTCCTCACGTTTGTGCCAATTCCACATGGAAAATCATTCATACGACAATTTATGACAAGATATTTTTTATCTGTTTTCAATTGATGTTCACTGGAATGCTCCTCCGTTAAACTGATGAAACTGCTTGCTAGATGTTTTTGAAAAGGCTCCTTGAAAATTGTTTTACATTAACTTACCGTTCAAACGACTACTGTTTGTGACATTCTGAAAGCTCATCCACAGTCACGCTTTTACTCCACGCTGATTAGGAAAAGCTAAAGAATGCATCCAATCAGGGTGGAGCAAACAGCGTGACTCCTTGGCACATAATCTTGGCGCTGATGCTGGTCGCTTCGAAAGGTGCATTTCTCGAAAATCATTTGGCAGTTAGCACTTGGATTTTAAATGGATCTTCGATTGAATGCCACGAGAAGAAGCATCAACTTTTCAGTTTATCTTGTGTTCCAATTGGAAGCCGGGCGATTCAAATTTCTGGGTGAAAATCTGCTCGGAGCCTTCGATCCATTTTCCAAGTTGAGTGGCTCATAGCCACTTGAATTAGTTTTAGCTAGACTTTGAGAAGGGAATTGAATTCCGGAAATGTCCCTTTAAGTTATTGAATGTCATGCTGATCGAAAAGTCAAACTTTATGGCACTATTAAGTTTGTAACCAGAGTGAATTTGGCGTGCTTACTTCGTCAATTCCGCTCTGTAAACAAAACATGGATACGCTTGTTTTGCTTGCTTTGCTTTGTTAATGGAAGTCATGGTAAGTAATAAAATGCTATTAGTTTTGCAATGACGTCAAGTCTCTTGGTCTCTTAATCGATACAATTTGACTGTGCTATGTGTTAAACTTAGTAAAAACTGTTGCAATCGCAAGAACGCTTCGGCCTTCCAACTATTATCTCAGGCACAGCTTTATCTTGTTAAACGTCGTCTGCTAGCTTTTCAAAAATTAAAATGTTAGATGATTCGCTTTAACGTTTTCATAAACTGTTAGATGCTCCAATCAATCGTTAATCTGTTTGAAGAAATCGTTAAGCTTCCTGTTAAAAGCGTTCAGAAAAAGCGTTAAGGAAATTCAAGCTAGTCGTTTGAACACTTTCGGAAACCATTAGAAATTTTCACTTGCCCGTTGAAAGCGTTAACTAAGTCGTTCAAACACTCTCAAAAGTCGTTTGCTCTCTGTTCGTTAGGCGCTAGTTTAACGGCATTTAACGGAAAAGCATGATGTATGATAATGTATGATAATGTATGTTTTCCCGTGGAAGGCCACATTTGCTAAAAATGTAATTTAAACTGAAAAATGATTAATTACCAGTCTGTGTTTCGGAGACGGCCTGAGTTGTTGTTATGTGCTTCTGGGCTGGCTTCTTGTTGCTTGTTTTGTCAGACACTTCCAGGCTCAATTGATACGGATGCGGCCCAGAGTGTTCCACAGGTACAACTGAATTTTCTACATAACTATCATACAAATTCAACAAATTTGAATTGCTCTCATCCGATAAATTATCCTTCGAGCTACTCCAACTTTCCCGATTCGCCATAGAATTCTCGCATGGAATCCCTGTTGTGCAATATTTGTGTTCCACCACTTACATCATGGCAGATGGCTATTTTTCACCAGAAGTGGATTTTTTCTAATAAAAGCTGTTTTTCTCATTAACAAAGCCGAAATAAGCAAAATAAATGCCAAATTTGTTTTCTCTGTTGCTGTTTGCATTGAATAAGAAAAACTTGTTTTGGGTTTACATGCCCTTTAACCTTCCTCCTTTTTAGGAGAGCAGAAGCCAGTTTTCTGCAGCATAGGTTCAGCAGACCAAAATGATTGCAAAGGTCAGGATTCATGCTGAGAGAGCCATTAGGAGGATCAAAGAATATCACATTTTTGATTCAGATATTCCATTGTCCATGTTAGGTTCTATCAATCAGCTATATACAGTTGTATGTTTATTAACAAATTTTTAAGGACCCTTAATTTTAAACAGAGATAAATGAAGGAAAAGAGCATGTGTAGGTCCAATAAATATCCATACTCCCCCCGCAGAAGGGATTGGAATTTCCTGGGGGGTGGGGAGGTTCTGTAAGCCCAAACAAATTTAAAGAAATATATGAAGCTTAATTGGAATTTTCCAGAGGGGTGGGGGTCCTTAGAAAAAATCCCTTTCGTGGGGGAGATACGGATATTTTCTGGAATTACACATTAAAAGCTTTGCACTAGTAGGGTTATTGTGATAAAGTTTTTACAAGTGGTTTACTTTTTAATGTGTGTGTTTTTCCATACTTGTTACATCTCTGCAGCTAGGAAATAGTCGAAAAAGAACATATCCACCTTATCTTTACTGTCCTGGAAAAAAATTTTTATCAAAGAAAATCCATTGACAAAAATACTTATGGTCATTCATGTAGCAGAAAAAAATCATTCCACTCTAACCCAGTCAATCCAAGCTGGCATTGCACCTGAAAATAGTACTCATGATTTATTTTTAATCCCTTCACTACTATATGCAAATGAGGTCAATCTCCTCTTTTACAGTAGCAAATTAAGGTTGACAGGTAATTTTGAAATAGAAATTAAAATATACATTCCCAGTAGATTTTTAGAAGACGATATGGAAGTAAAAGACGACAGAAATTAAGATAAATGGTTGGTTTACTGTTTGTCATGAATTGGATGTACTTAGCTGTCTCGATATGAATACATTTTAACTTGAAAGTATCAACACGATAAAAATTCAAATTTGTCGCCATAATATTATTTGTGAAGGAAATGCTTCTAAAAGATCAAAGCTAAAAATGTACAGCAAATCAGATAACTTTCCTTTATGAAAAGAAAAAAATATAGTACAAATACAAAACAATTCATGTGTGCTTTTTCAATTTCTTTGTACATATGTATGGCTACACAAAGGAAATAGAAGACTTTATTTATGCTCGAGCGTGGTTTTCATTGTGGCATGTGTGGCAAAGTGCGACCTTGCACAAACTACACTTGAAGCAAGTCTCAACTTTATATCCTTTTGCTGTTCTTTGCCCAGCCTGTATGCATTGAACACACTTCTCTTCCTACCCTGGACATGAACTGAAATGTGTTCTTCGCGAGCCACAGGTTGATTTAAAGCCCCCTGTGATCTTCGCTTCCTCTTCCTTTGGGTAAAACCATTGATTAGTTGCTTTGCCAAATCAAGCCTGAAGTTGGTCATTGGTCAGTTTCACTCTCCTTGATTTGTGGGATACATTGATTCGAGAATTAAACTATTACAAACTGAAAGATTGAATAAAAACCAAAAGATATACCTATACCATTTTCGTGAGGAATAACCAGCAAAATAAAAAGACCGAGGCTGAACAGTGCAGTCAAGTCCTCCTATATCTGCTGTGTTAACATCAGCAGCATGAGGCTTCTCGATTTGAATATTTCGCCTTTTTTTCGTGGAATAAGGCGTCATGGCTCGCTAGGCAAAACATTTGTGGACAAGAAATGTCTCTTGTCATGCCATTTGGTAAAAATTACTTTGCCTCGCTGAGCACAGACTTTTTCCCCTGCTGCAGTTTGTTCTTTTTTTTTTTTATTTTCACAAACGGTTACAGATTCACTGAAATTACATAACAGAACAGTCTACACTTTACAACCTACATACTGTAATACAATCTAACCAACAAATCTACAGTACACTACTTGCAGCTTTGAGTTAAAAGGTTGAGTTACATTAAAATGCCATATTATATACGCAGACCGCAGTTTGTTCTTTGCACATGGCGGCAAGTCTTTGCAATTGGATTGAACTGTGCCGCAAACATAGGTGTCTTGAGCTAGCAGATCTTCCATAAGCTTCATGCTGGTAAAAAAATTATCGAAAAAGATATGCCTGTGCTTTTTGAGAAATGGACTTGCCATTTTCATCACAACATCATAACCTAGGTTGTTGACATGACTCAATAAAGCTGCCGTACGGTTTAACTCAACGTTTTACTTTATTTTAACTGGGAAAACCTAACCTTGAACAACATGGTGAACACTCGACTACACCTTTTTACCCGCGTGGAACCACGCAAAAAGCACCCCCCTCGACCCCTGCCACTCATTTCCAAATAAGGCAACACAATGTCACGCTCTCCTGAACATTCCCCCTCCCCGCACTGAGGGGCCTACAGTGTGTAAAAACACGATTAAACATAACAGTTTTTAATGTCCTCAACTAAAGTTCGCTTAAAAATCTAACAAGTCACAAGAGTGGTACCAATTTATGAATTGGTCGCACCACAGTCTTTTCTTCACACTGAACCTTCACGACTCGGAATGTCCATCCTTCCCTGGATATGTATCCACAATACGGCCCAATGGCCACTTCGAGATGATGTTCGAGTTGATAGGCATGTAAAAACACACAACCACCTCTTTAACCGTTGACGCCCACCTCCTTTGTATAGTGGTGAATGGACCTGCATAGTCCACTGCAGTCTGGTCAAATGCACGAAATGTGAAGTGCAGCCTTGTGGCAATCGCCCCATTATCTGTGTGGCCGGCTTGTTCCTTCTCCTCTTGCACTCACTGCATTCATTCTCCCACGCTCTTATTTCTTCATGTGCCGCAACAATCCAGAATCTTCCACTAATCTGCGATAGCACAAAGTTCGTCCCAGCACTGTGGTTCAACAACTCATGGTAATGCTTTACTACCAGTCTTGTCACCCACTGACCCCTTGGCAGTATAATGGGAAACCTAACATCGTACGGAAGACATTCAGCGAATTGAAGTCGACCACCACATCGCAACACTCCTTGATCGTCCAACCAAGGACCTAGCTTGCTTAGCGAACTCTTCTTTGGAATCCCCTTTCCCGTCAATAATGCCATGTATTCTTCAGGAAATGCCTCCAACTGTGCTCGACTGATAATTTCCTCCTCTGCATCTTCAATTTCTTCGGGCAACAGTTCTCGTCCTTTTATCCCTTCCATTGGACTGCACATATTGTAGATCACTCGCCACACCCTAGCCTGTAGCCTCGCCAAGCGTGTCCAACTTGAAAAGCGTGTGGGTTCAAGCCTCCAGTGTGCACATTTTGGTCTCGCTCCTCCCTTTCCTCCTCGATTCACTGGGCTCTGCTGACGACATGTAAGAACAGTTGCAAAACCTTCGCCTTCCTTACGGTCTGATGTCTTCAATTCCGGTAATGAGGCGGGGCGACTACTTACATCCATCTTAGGCCAACCAGCCTTATCGTCCGACAGTAGCCACTTCGGTCCATGCCACCAGAGTAAGTTCCCTAACAGCTCGTCTGGTGTTGCTCCCCTTGTGCACAGATCAGCTGGATTTTCTCCTGTCGGTACATGTTGCCACTGCGATGGCTCTGTCACCATTTGTATCTCCCCAATACGATTAGCCACAAAGGGACGAAAGCTCCGCCCATGACCCCGAATCCACCACAATACATCCATGCTGTCGGAATAAAATGTCACAGATTGCATGGGTAGTCCAAGTACAAGCGCTAAATGCTGTGTCAACCGCAAACCCAATACAGCTCCTGAAAGTTCCAACCGAGGCACTGTCATAGGCTTCAACGGTGCTACCTTACACTTTGAAGCAACCAACCGACTTGAAACGGTAGCATCATTGTATACACAGTGTAGATATACAACAGTTCCATAAGCTTGCAGTGAAGCATCCACAAATGTGATGACTCTCTTAGCGACTACCTCCTTTTCTTCACGCAGACATCTAGGCACCTGCAAATTGCCCAGGCTCCTAAGCTGACCATACCAACTTCCGATTCTACTTGCAATTTCATCATGAATCATCCCAATCATAACCCCTCGTCCACAGTTCCTGAAGAAGGATTTTAGCCTTGATGACGAAAGGGGCCACAAACCCAAGTGGGTCAAATACAGTCGCAACCTTCCTCAGTACATTTCGCTTTGTTACTGGAAGCTCTGGAGAAATGTTTGCAGCTGAATTAGTAAACGTATCTTCTGTACTATTCCAGGAAATACCAAGTGTCTTGACAACAGGTTCCTGCCCCACAGTAATCGGCAACTCAGTAGCTCTGTCGGCTTCAGGCGTGGCTGCAACAACTTCTAGAGAATTTGATACCCATTTCCTTGCCTTCATGCCTGCAATTCCCCACAGACTGTCCAGCTCTTTGTACAACTGAATGCCATCTTGCACCGTTTCCACACTATCAGGCGAGTCATCCATGTAAGTTGATTTGAGCACAGTTTCAGCTGCCAATGGATACACATCCTGGTGCCTTCTGGCATTCTCTTGAGCAACAAACTGAGCCTCCATTGGTGCAGAGTTTTTACCAAACACTACTCGACTAAACTCATAGACATCAGGTTCACGGCTGGAATCAAGGTCCCTCCATAATAGACGAAAGTAAGGAGGATCTCTTTCTTCAATCTCCACTTTAGTCGTAGTTTTGTCCATACGGATGACTGGAAAGTGAGGCAAATACCAAACTTCTGGTGGCAACGGTTCATCTGGTTCGACCCTTCGCAAGTAACCTTTCTCAACATAAGCCTGAATGATTTGCGAGTACTCTGTTCCTAGAGCACAGTTCTTCTTCAATTTATTTTCTGTGTTGCATAACCGGGATAATGCTGTGTGATGATTATCAGGTAACACAGGCTTATCCTCTTTCCACAGTACTCCCACTTTGTATCCATTTCCAGTGTAACTAGTCGATTCCTTCAGTTTCTTCAAGACCTCGTTCTCCTCCTCGGTGAAAATCAGTGTCATGTTTCTCAATGCCACAGCTTTCTATCTCCCAGAATTCCTTTAAGGTACGATCAACATCACAGCAAACATCGCTAATGCTGGCCTTAGGGTCTCTGATAAACAAAGTACAGCTAATGTGTGCCCTTGCTCCTGTCCACTGCTTTCCTTCTGGTGAGCCAATGCATGTCCAACCCAAAGGCCCCAGGCGAGCAACTGGGTCCCCTTCCTCACCACGTACATCTGCTCTGGAATAATGCAAGTCTGCATTGTCCACTCCTATCAACAAATCCACAAAGCCTTCTTTGGCAGGTTCAGCAAAGTCACAATCTTTAAGGTGACACCATCTATCCTTACTTTGTTTCCAGTTCTCTACCCTGTAGTTTCCAGTTACCCTTTTAGGGCAAGTCTTTACTTTAATGTCCTTACTAAACTCCCCATCAAGGCTCTCGATTGTCACGTCCAATGGCATTGACTGGAATGTTTCCACCTCATTGTTCAAAACATTAACTGTAACTGTGTGGTATCTCTCCTTAAGACCAAGAACTCCTGCAACCTCTTCATTAATAAAGGTCTCGTTTGAACCATCATCCAGCAGAGCATTCACCTTCACCTTGCGGCCATTTGCTTTTAACCACACTGGCACGCTACGAAGAGAAATGGTCTCAGTTGCTGTCTCCTGCTTGGAGGTTGATGTGTGTGTGTGTGCCCCCCTCCCGTGGAGACACCACTCTCCCATCCTTTATGTTACCTTGTGCGAAGCCATGCAATAAGTGATGATGATTTCTTTTACAACCATTAATGTTACAAGGTCGAGCCTTGGTACAAGCTCTTCCTTCGTGATCACTTGCCAGGCAACAAAAACAAAGTCGTTTATCCCTTGCGACATTCCAACGTTCGTTGACTCCCATGTTCTGAAAACGTCTGCAGCTCCACACTCCATGGTTTCCTCCACAGTACACACACGGTGGTTTGCTTGTAGGCACTGCTGGTTCCTTACCAAAGTGATTGCCTTCACTGAACAAATTCCTGATGCGACCACCTTTATCAACTTGTTTTCCACTATCCATAGCAGCCCCAACAGTCTCAGCTTCGATTCCATGTGCCATTTCGACTGCCTCAACTCGGATCCTCACTTCCTCCTTCAACCAATCCCTCAAGCTAAACACAGACCTGTCTTTCTTGTTTTCTCTCAGCCAACGACTGTAGCTAACGACTTGACAGTCTGCAAACTTCTTCACCAGCAAACTATGCAATGCACCATCCCCCAACTCTCCACCACGCCCTTCTGCTTGCAACTTCACAACAGCTATGCGAACAAGATCAGCAAATCGCTCGAATGACTGGACATCATTGCTTTTCAAGGGTGGCATCTTTTCGATCTGGTCCATATATGCCTGTAACTTTCTTCGTTCACCTCCAAATTTAGACTGGAGAATTTCCTTGGCTTCTTTGTACTCTGGGTCTGAAACTCCTAAGCCCCTGATGGCCTCAAGAGTAGTTCCTGTAAGGCTCTGTCTCAATCTAGCCATTTTAATATTTGTTGGCTCCACCCCTTGGTCGACAAGGCTCGGAAACATCTCCCAAAAATCCTCTAATTTACTTTTCTCACCACTAAACACTGGTACTTTCAAAGGTTTAAGTCGCTGGTTACAGTTACCTGAATGATCTGAACTTGACGACTGGCTGTGGGCAGGCGAACACGTTAATTGAGCAGGTAACGTAGGCGAGGGTGTTTGCAGCAATGTCTCTTTTGTTGCGCTTGCATCCGCATGTTTTTTCTTCAAGATGTGCTTAATTACCTGTCTCGGCCTTTTCAATAACATTGTTTACTTCCTTCTCCAGACCCTCTGCTTCTTCCGCGACCGCCTTCTTGTTTTCATTGTCTCCTAAGCGTGAGTAAGCTTCCTGGAGTTCCTCCATGACGGTGAGGCACGCATCCAATACGTTCCACAATGTTTCGATTTCATCTTTAATTGACTCGGAATCTTCGCAGTCTTCGTTCAGTCTTTCTAAATTGTGGCGCGTTTTGGTAACTGCAGTCTCACTGCCTCTCTTCTCTCGTTTGAGTTCTAGAACCCTTTCCTGTTCGTTAACCTCTTCAGACTCCCCTGACGTCGGCATAATCGAGCGATGTAAAGTAAAAACCTTGTCAAATGCTCGACAATGTTCAAGGCCTTGTTGATTCGATTGTTTATTTCTTGCGAGTAAGTGCAATGAATGATAGTTCCACGCCAAAATAACGATGCACAACAATAAAAATGTGAAGCAAAAACACATGAAGTAAAAACCTACCAGAGTTTAAGACAGTGTTTGGAAGTTCCTCGATGATTTATAAAGACGCAACTCCACAATAATTAATTTCCTTTGTAAAGTTCCAAAAATACGAAATCCAAGATGGCCCACTGTTGTGACTAAGTACTCCAACACGACAAAATACGATGCGAAGCGATGACAGCGAATAACAAAATCCAAAATACGATGTGAACCACGAACCTTGAGCACGATATTATCCGCCAATTCAACCCAGATAAAACCTTTGTGCAGTTCCAAGATTGCAAAATCCACTGTAAACACGAAACGATGCGAAAAGCCCGCGTAAATCCAACCACGATGCGAAGCGATGCGAATAACAATCCTTGACCACGATAAATTCCACTAGCTCATACTGTCCTGGCAGGGTCGCCAAAAAATGTTGACACAACTCAATAAAGCTGCCGTACCATTAAACTCAACGTTTTACTTTATTTTAACTGGGAAAACCTAACCTTGAACAACATGGTGAATACTCGACTACACCTTTTTACCCGCGTGGAACCACGCAAAAAGCACCCCCCCTCGACCCCTGTCACTCATTTCCAAATAAGGCAACACAATGTCACGCTCTCCTGAACATAGGTCATTGACACGAGGAACATTCACTTCTTTACCAAGGTAAACAGAAAAGTTGTTTACAAAGCCATTTTGCGAATCAGGAGCCATCCAAACTTTGATGCCATATTTTGTCGGTTTAGGTAGCATACATTGCCGAAATGATAGCCTGCCTTTAAAAGCAATTATCCCGTAATCGATGGAGAGGTTTTTCGATGGCTCGTAGGCTTTCTGAGAGTTCTCCAAAACACCTGAAAGAAGTGAGCGAACCTTATAAAGGGTATCAAAATTGTCTTTGCCATGTTGTGGCTCTGTTTCCGAATTTGAGAGGTGCAAATACTGGCTAAGTTCCTCAAATCTATTTTTTGTCGCAATGTTTTGAATGCCAGTGTTGCCACTAAGAGGATCTGAAGACCAGTACATTGCAAGTCATTGAAGGTTATTTATTCCCATCACAAGGGAGATGCCAAAATAGGCTTTCAATTCTTAGCGAGTCACATTGTGCCACTTTGCGAGACTTGTATTGTTGCCATCAAGCTTTTGTCGAGTGTATCTGTTTGTCTCCCTCACAATTAAATCTATCAATTCATCTGAAAAAATCAAATTAAAAAAGAAATCACACTTTGATTCTGGTGGAACTTTAACTTTTATTCCACATTGGCTGTTAAATTGTGAAATTACAAAGCCAGAAAGCCCATTTGACCACGCGGTTTGCTCGTCGATTGCATCAGCCGCGTCACCTTTGTTGTTGCTTTCTTCTGCTTCTTCTTCATCACTGTGAATTTGTTGGACTTCGATATCAGAGCCTTCAAAATCTATATCGGCATCTTCATCTGAAGTACCAAAAATATTGTGATATTCTGCTTCAGCCATGTTTCTCATTTACTGTAGTGATTTGAAAATTTTGGCTGCTCACTACTCTACATGAGAGTACAAATCATATGTGCAGTTCAGCGGATTTGATTGGCCAATGCTTGTCTTAACTATTGTTTTGAGACGAAAGATTGCCAAGGGAAGAGAGGGTAAGTTGAAAACGGGTATGTTCATTTGGCCGCTCTAGGCTGCTCTAGGAATAATTTGCCATTTCCAGTTGGCTGCTTTTGGCCGCTCTAGTAGTGAAAGGGTCAATGTTATCTCTTTGGAAACTGGATCAATTTCAAGATACCTGACATTTTTGAAATCTATTTCTCCCTCTTTTACATTTTTGTTTCACATAAACCTAATGGATTAGGCCCTTCATTTGCTCCTTGAATGTCATACACTTCACGGTCAGGACTACACCCGAACTAGAGTTCAGTCATGAACAGAAAGAATGAGAATTATAAGTAAAACTTACCATGAGTGAAGACTTTGAATTTAGTTTCATTCCAGAAGAGACAAAACGTAAGCCCATTTTGATCAGTGTAGTTGTGAGATGTCAGCTGTGTAGAAAATTATCCCTCTTCCATGTGGCACTTCAAATCAGTACACATGCTTTTGTCTGGGAGAGTATCAAAAATGGTTCTTTCTTTTTCGCAGATTAACTTCAGTACTCCGATATTGCAATAAACATGAGTTTGTTGAATGCTCTGAATGTATCAATAACCACGATTTCTTGGCTGTCAAATGCTCGTGTAAAATGCGTTTGTTTGTTCTCGGTCCCAGCCCCACGTGTTTAGCTGACTTTATGACATTATTTATGCTGAAGAGCGCGAGAGAGTCAGATCACATTGTGGAAAGTGTTTCCACTCTCCAAAACATGTTGCGCGAACTCCAGCCGCTTGACTTTGTTGGCGTCACAAATCAGCTGGCAATAGGCGGCCCGCTGCAGAGTCCAGCCTTGATGCTTTCGCAATCTCCGTACCGTGGATGAAGTCACAGAAATTCCACGCTTTGCCAGCTTCTCTTGGATCTTGGGGCTCATCATCTCATCATTCTTGCACATCTGCTGATCTATGAAGGCCCTTGCTTCTACAGACAGCTTTCTTGGTCTCCCCGAGCGACGTAAATTTGTTACAGAGCCAGTAGGACACAGTTTCTTGATCATGCAAGTGATGCCTGAAAGGCTCACAACTAAGGCCTCACCTTTCAAGGTCTTCAATATTCCAGCTGGATGGAGGCCTTGAGTATGGATGAGCTTGATTCAAGTTTTCACATAGAATATTTCAGCATGATTACCACTTAAGTGCTAAGAAGCAAACGATCAAGGAAATGGTTTACTAGGCGTTGATATGGCTGCAAACAATGCAAGTCACACTCAACTCAGTAAGAAAACCAAAGTTAAATATAGAAAGCAGTCTAATGAATTTTTGAAATGTATACTAATGTATTTGTAATTTATGAATTGAGTTCGGTATGGCAGTAGCACAGGGCTTGAAAGCAAGTCGAGCTACTGCCATGAAGCATGGCAAAGTGCATGCTAAAGTATTAGTCAATTATATCAATGTAACTCAAAACAGCACCACTACAGTATTGTGCAAAAGTAATGCAAACGGATTTCGACGAATTTCGTTCTTTGTTCTCGCGAATTTTCAAGCGAAATTGCGCGTGGAATTTCGCAGAATTTCTTGCGAAAAGTTTCACTGTCAAACGATATTTCGAGCGACATTTCGAGGAACTATTGCACGATATTTCGGAAGGACAAACGAAAAATCCCTATTTCGAAAATTCAAAGAAGCGAGAATTCGCGCGGCAACTAACAAATGAATGTCACACGAAATAACACAACAAAATACAGAAGCCTGAGTGGAGTCAAACACATGTAAGCGAACGAAGATATGTGCCATACAAACCTTATAATTTAGGCGGCAAAACGCATCAAAGTGACTCTTTCCAGAGCTAGGTAATCCAGTTGCCGAACTGGACACCTAAAGTGGACCCTCTCCATGTTCAAAATTAAAAATTTGAAGCTCAGAGCGATTTTCCATCCTATTCGATTTTCTGTCGCAAAACGGTAGAAAATTGTAAGCCAAAGTCCACATTAAAACCCGATTTCCACTGTTTTCCAATGACGATATCTTAGCTTTCTTTTGTCCAAAATTTCTTGCAAAAACCATCGTTTGGAAGCTGATTTTGCTGACAACTATCCCCATACACTGTAGATCTCCGTGTGGCAAATTATTGTCTCAGCGGTTTCTGTATGGGAAAGACTTACGCTTATGTAAACAATGATGTTCTGCCCCTTGCATCGCAGAAATATGAGCCCGCTGATACAAGAGGAGCAGCGGTAAAAGCTAATTCACGTAAGTCGTGATGAATTGTCTTGACCGAAATAGTTGGCGATGTTACACGCGACCAGGGCGTAGAAAGGGTGGCGCGACGCACTTAAGAAGGCACGTTCGGTCTAGAAATAACCAAAGGTTATAAAGTACTGGCGAGGACGATGTGTGGTGTTGTCCGTTACATAAAAGACCTATTCTGATACATTGTATTCTTTACCAGAGAAAAGGTTGGACGGTTTGCATGTGGTACGATCTTAATGTCTGATAACATGCTCGGCCTATATTTAAGTCTTACAGTCATGTAAATTGGCTACAAGAAAGGTCTTCCGGCAGTTCCTTCACGCGAGTGTTTTCATTTTTATATTGTTAATAGTAATCACAGGGTTTTTCGTTCAATTTGGAATTTAGTTGCACTTGTGATTCTTTTTAAACAGCTGAAATTGCACTTGCCGAAGCGGTCCATGCAATTTCCGCTTTTTGAAAAAAATCACTCCTGCAAACTAATTCCAAATTGACTCATAAGCACATGATCACCTGTACCCATGAATTACCAACATGGTGTGTGTGACAGCTAGTGTATAATGAGAATTGTATATGTAAATAACTATCTCATTTGAAATAAAGTTTTCCTACTTCAAATCTCGTTTTAACCCTCGACTACTCTAGACAGTAGCTCATAAGAAATATTTACTCGTTCCATTAAGCTGTTCGCATCTAGCCGTTCGAAACTACATGTACATGTATCGTTCAGGCGTTCACTGCTAATCGTGTGAGCGTGGAAGAAATCAACACGCAATAATTTTTCACACATACAAAGAGACAACGCATGTAACAAAGCGAAAGTAGACTCTATTTAAGATAGACTACTATTTTGTTAATACATCAATTTTATTTGTACAGCCAATAAGTAAAAGAAATCGAATTTACACTGGAACTTAACCTATTTTGAAGGAAACATACAGCAATTTTACACTTAAAAAACGAAAATCTATACAATATATGCACATTAAATACTAGTTTCAGCTAATTGGCTTTTTCGCAAGTTCTGACAACTATTAAGAAATGAAGGTCTACAAGACTTTAATCTTGGCGAGTCTGTCTGTCTTTGGTGCGTAAATTCTGGCATCTTTTGCCGATGCTGACCTTGCATTGATCCCACATTCGGGCAGTCTCCTCACTGTTGCGACATTGGTATGAGAAGGCTCCCAACACTTCAGCTGCAAAGAAAAAATGTGGGTAAGTATCCTTCCAATGACTTGATGAGATATTTAAATTTATCAACTTTCATTATGTACGTATGTGTATGTTATTCTCTGCATAAAACAGGCAAATGCCTCCCGTCAGCCATCAAATATGCTATGTCTGTAAATTTGGCAGAGTGAAAGGGGTGCCGGCGCAAGAAGAAATACAGACAAATGTATGAAAAATTAGAAAAATTAAATGAGTGTCTTTTATCCAACCTACATTCTTCAAACTTGGTGAATACAATCCTGTACCTAGTATTTTAACGTTGCGATTCGTCAATTGTGTAAAATTCAATTTTGGAAAAAGTTGTTTGCCATTGGATTCCAATACAAACGCTGTAATTTCTGACCGCTTTGCCTACACCCGTCAAGATGGCGGCGAAAACTGTGATAAGGCCGAATGCAAGTTGAAGATTATCAAAATGTTTAAGCAAGGCTAGTTGGCTTATACCTTTTATGGCGGCAATCTTGCTTGGGTCGAGAGCAGCAAACTCTTTTGTCCCATTGACCGTGGAATGCATGAGTGTCGATGTCGTAAATAGCTTGTCTGCAAGTCTAAGAGCCAATGCTGTAGGCTTGGTGGCTCCCTTGGCATAGGCATAGTCACTGCTTGATAGCCGGATGGTGCTCGATCCACCAACCAGGACTAAATCGCTGGTACCTGATAGATAATTATACAGATATAAGTTAATGCTTGCTTATAAGCACCTTCATCATTATTGTCAGAACGCCTGTCCGCTGAAACACTATAAATAAGTATAGTATTCAGTCGGTCTTCATTTTCTTTCTTCGGCTTTGTGTTAAAGGAGGTTCTGCTTATCCGAAATGTCAACCAAGCAACATCAAATCTATTAACTATCTAATCAGCCTTCCCTCTTTTAAAGTTTGCTTACTCAAGTTAAGAATGTACTAATTATGTACCTGTCAAATTATGATCTTGCAGCAGTCTATCTACTTCAGGCAGTGATGTCCGCTGAGTTACTGTTGGAGTATACTCAAGACTGTGACAATGACCTGACGGGGTGGGATTTGGAGTGGAAAACTGTGTCTGTGGACAGGTAGATTCCACCATGCTGAGAACTCTGTCAAGTTTTGCCTCTTGTCTCGCAAAGGAGCATTCAAGGCGCTCAAGTATTATTCTCATTAACCCAAGCTCTTTGGTCGTTTCCTCATTTCCCTGGGTTATCTATTAAATAACAGCAAAATAAATGTTACTGGGTGGTGTAGGTTCTCTGGGTGGTAAATTAGTCAGTTGAAGTAATAAAACAAATAAGTATGTTTAATCAAATAGTGACAAGTTAAATTAGGGAACAATTTCAGCAGAATTTGGACACAACACAAGGGAAATTATTCCCTAATTTCACGAGTATACCATTTGATTAGCTTTTAATATCATGGGTGACAAGTCACGTTTCAAAGTTGAGTCAACTGTCAAATCTTCGTTACATGGTTCGCTAATTCGTCAAGAACGACCTGAAAAGGCACCCATGTAAAATGCGCCTATAATCTGTCAGTTTATTTGTCTTCGTGTTAAGACGGTTTG
>JAHPZR010018707.1:12500-19097 GCA_019787425.1 Platygyra sinensis | reverse complement strand
GCTTGAGCCATTCTGACAGATTATGGACGGACAAATTTGGATAAAGCTCCGAGTCTAAATAAAAGTCTGAATAACAACTTTCTGGAAAACTGCCAGGGTTTGGCAATGTTGTTTAAGATTAAAGCATACAGCGATACCGCAATTAAGAGATGACTATTAGAAATGAAGCAAACTTAGCTTAACAACTCGAGTGAAAAAAAAAAACAGATAAGGAAGACTGGGAGAAGGACGGACAGAATCGTTTTCTTCCTCGTCAGCTCGCTCCTTCGGGGTCTTTGGCGGACTAAGATTACCTCAGCTGGTAGTTTAAGACGAATGAATAAAAAGATCAAGTAGTTATGAAGCAAACCAGGCTTACCTTGTCAGCTACCTTGCTTGCCTCTGTGGGTGGTGGTGGTGATTTTGATGGCCTATTTTCCACGGGGCACTCAAGGATACAATTTATCTACAAAACAAGGGATAAAAACGGAGATACCCTCATTGTTTTCATGAACTTCCTTCATTTTGATTCCAGGATGAATGCAGCCACTTTTTAATTGGCTGCCTGTTTTTATTCTGGATTTAGATTTTAAAAAATGGCCGTATGAAATTCGTCGATTAGCAAATTGGTAAGGCATTCTGACGGATTTTACGTGAGCAAACTTTAAGAAAATCGCTGACAGTTTCCAAGATAACTAATTAAACCGACAACATTTTTTCTTTCTTTGACTACGTTTTCTGCTTGAGTTTTCCCAAAATGCAACAGTTTGGTCCGGGGACAGGAATAAAACTTCGCCAGTAAAAGGGTTCGGGATGCTCGGCGTTACTCGAGCTCCACAGGACTCCTAAGATACCCAATTCTAAAAATGGAAATAAAAGCTTTTTTTATATCGTTACTTCCAGAGAAACCCCAAAAGATAACTTGACAGCTTAAAATAGTAGTATTAGTTCCAACACGCTAAGCGAGACAACCTCCTCAACCCATCGGGCAAATTAGAACGAATGAGTAAATATGTGATTACTACCAAACTTAACCTACCAGGTCAAGAGGAAAGAAACGACGATGAGAATGGCGTGGATCGTTTTCTTCGTCAGCTTGCTTGCCCGGCGTTGTTGGCCGCTTTATTCCGAAACATTTTCTCACGCAGTGTCTCTTAAACATGAAACATAATAATGTTGTAACCCTCATTGTTCTATAATGAGCTAAGTTTATCGTGATGCCCGAATGAATTAATCTGTCGGATAACTCGGGCGTAACTTGGACATAATGAGCCTCCCTTGATAAGTTAATGTGTAAGGTAACCTAATAGATTGTAAACCGGCCAAGAAATTTAGTTTTAATGAACAATGACAAACGTCAATTCCGAGCGCCAAAACCATGATCGTACCAGTAAACTTCTTCACCGAGTCACCAAACTTCCTTACTACAAGATAATTTCTAAGGCTTCCTGAGGGAATTAAAACGGACGAATTTGGGAACATTTCGAAACATTTTTCAGTATAGCTTAAGATTCTTTTAATAAACTCACTTGAGACCATTGAAAACAATTTGCAAACTCAGACTGTTGATAGTAAAATCTTCTGTAAACCGACACTTTAAGAAGTTGGCGACAAAACAAAAGGAAGGCAAACTATTTAAACTTACCAAGCTTAGGATACGGTGGCTATGGTGTGGATCATTATCCACATGGATCTCGGCCAAGGCGACTGTAGCTCCAAGAAACAGGAAATTTCTTACATTTTGCACGTGCACGGGCTCATTTTCGCACCCTACTGAATGACGCAAAAATCGTGCGCAGTAGGGATGCGCAATGCAATACTGAGGAATCACCTTAATGTACGCACGTTTCCTCGCGGTTGTAAACTTAAGTCGACTTTTCTTTTCGAAAGAACTTGCATTTGACAATTTCTTGAGTATATTTTCAAATTTTCTCTCTTAGCAAAGATCGAAACTCAGTTTGGGCAGGCCAGGCATCTTGGTTACGTGTTGTAGATTTACGGAGTTCAGTACAAATTTAATGCATTGTCAAAATTCAAATAAAAGTTACTAGTGGTTAGATGAACTTTGCACACTCTTAGTTTTGGGGACCATAACACCACGTAAACTAGCATTATAAAATTAATATCCCTTTGACAAATAAAAATTTTAATTTAAACAAAGCATTGCACATAAAGGTACCTTTGCAAAACGGTATATTTTGTCTGTGTATCTGGAGGGGAAAAAAAGTTTACCTTGTGGATACAAAAACGCCTTCGCAGCAGTATTCAAACCGTTTCATCCTTTGTAATGTCCCCCCCCCCCCCTTCTTTTTATTATCACCTGCCTTGCAATCGTTTTCATATTCATTAGACTTGCCTCCGTGAGACAAACAAGCTTAGTTAATCCAAAATTAAAAACACTTTTTAGTTAACAAAACCATACGTACCACAAAAAAAGCTGGGAAAGTCTTTTTGGTTTAAGTCGCTCTTAAAAATAAAGCATTTAATTTTGCTGTTGAAAGATGGCACTCAAGGGGAAGAATCTTTATGAATATTTCTCTTTTGTGCAGGGATGCAGACACAGTCCTTCTGGAAAACAAATATATAAGCAAGGTTTATTTAGCGAATTCAAAGATCAATTGACAGAACACAATTTGCACTTTTATAACGCAAGCAGTCCAGCTGTTGTCTCAAATAAAGAATAACCGAGAGAAGCTTGTGTCAATATCACGGGTAAATCTGTTCCTTTTTCACTGGAAAATGAGTCAGTAATCTGTATTTTGCATTATCAGTTGTAGACAATTTGAGATTTCCTCTCTTAAGTTCCTCTTTCTTAAAAGATTTCCGCGTACCTTCAGAATTAAAAGTTTTTTCAATTTTTGTTTTCCACTGTAAAAGTTCCCATAATATAAAAATCGCGTTGATTTGGAACTTAAAAGTAAAGACGATTTGTACCTTCCTGTTTAGACTGAAAATTCTCTAATTCATCGAATTTCAGGAAATTTTTAAAAAATGTTTTTGAATAGCTATATAGTTAGTAAGCGTTTATTTGATGTAGGAAATAGGAAATCTGAGCGCTACATCCGTTCGACTGTAGAAATCTCTGAAGGTACCTGCTAACGTTTTATCACTGAGAAGAACTTTAAATAAAATACGACAGCAGTTTATATCTGCGAAGACTGAAAGCGGGGTTATCAACTTCCATCGTTGTATCTCGGCGCAGTGAATCACTTTTTAGTGTTTTTGAAAGTACTATTAAAGATTCTACTTTTCAAAGTATTTTCATTTCTTTTCATGTCATATTTTGTACGCCTTGACATACTATCGTTAAAGTCTATGCATATACAGAGCATTTTCGACTGCATTACGGAGTATCTGTTACTCATATGATATTAATTTATCAAGTGGCCTCAAATGCAGAGCCAAGTCTCTCAGAATAGGCTTAAAGCATGTTGGTTAGACTAGGCCACCCCGCTAAAGATTTGCACGATACTCGGCTTTTGGCATTTTTTTAACGACCCTCTTAGCGCTAAGTGAATTAACCCAGGCGTCTTTCACAATCCGATGTGTAGTTGCCTAATCGTTCCCCGCAATAGCGGGATATCTTAGTACAACTAAAGACGCAAAGCTAAAAGCTTGAGCTATGCAATTCTTATCAGTTAATAACGTAGCGACTAAACAAGGTCGGGTAGAAGCGAGCAAGAAAAACAACTCTTTTGGGGACGAGTCAAAGTCAAAATTTAAATAACAGTTACACTGGTGGTTATGTGAATTTTGTGCATTCTTAGTTTCGGGGACCATAACACAACGCAAACTAGCATTACAAAATTACTTCACACCCCTTTAGCAAATAAAAGTTTCAGTTTAAACAAAGCATTCCACATAAAGGTACCTTTGCAACACAGTATGTTTTGTCTGTGTATCTGGAGGGGAAACTGCAAGTTTACTTTGTGGATACAAAAACGCCTTCGCAGCACTATGCAAACCGTTTAATCTTTTGTGATGTCTTCCCCCACTCTCCTTATCACCTGCCTTACAATCGTTTTCATATTTATTAAACTTGCCTTCGTAAGACAAACAAGCTTAGTTAATCCAAATTTTTAGTTAACAAAACCATGCGTGCCACAAAAAAGGCTCGAGAAATCTTTTTGGTTGAAGTCGCTCTTAAAAATAAAGCATTTATTTTTGTCGTTGAAAGCCGGTACTCAAGGGCAAGAGTCTTTCTGAATATTTCTCTTGTAAGTCTTGCTCCTCACACTTAAAATACAACCTGTACATAATTTCTATGGGTGCTGTTTTAGCTGACCGCTGTTTGCTGGGCAATAAAACCCGATCAACACTCCCAAGTTTGATATTTTGGGCACAGGTTTGACCGTTGTTTTTAATAGCTACCTTAGAGAGTTTAAATCACAAACATACCAAGGTATTAGCGCAGCAAAGGTGAGAGGGAATCCGCCATCTAATGTACAAAATAAAGAATATATGTAGTAGAGAAGAAGAGAAAATTTCCTTTACTTGCTGAGAATAATGCCCGAATGTCATCCCGACCCGGATGACAGAGCTACCCCTCGACTAATCAGTTCAGTTCAGTTCGAGTAATCAGTTCACTGGTAGGAATATATGAGTTTAAAATGGCACCCTAGTTATCAGACAGATTAGTGCGGGTATCAAAATGGAATCTGATGAGGTTCACACCATTATTCTCCTTTTTGCAGATGGAGTGCATTGAGGAATGCGGCTTCACACCGCCAACAACGCCGGGCAAGCTAGCTGACGAGGAAAACAATCCTCCCCGTCATCATCGTCATCCTTCTCCTCGACAGGTAAGCTCAGCTTGCTTCCCACTACTCAATATATCTACATGTTTACCCTAAAGTACTCGATAAAAGGGGGGACGCCCTTGCTAAAAAGTGGAAAATGCTCGTCGCTTTGGGTAGTGTGTATATATTAATGATTTTGGTTTCACTTAGCGTGTGCAGGAGAAAAACGCCATTATTTCAGCTAAGTACTCAATTTTCAAGCTAGCAATTCATTTTCTTTTTCGGTTTCTAATCGCAATACCTTATTAGGGCCTTAATTTTTTTCTAAATTTGTCCGTCCATAATCTGTCAGAATGGCCTAAGTATTACAGCTCGATGAAGAGGTATAATGATTTTCCTAAAATTCAGCCTCCTTCCAGGAACATTAAACCAAACTGGCACCCGATTTATTAAACAGATTATTCGGGGAATCAAAATGGAAACTAAGTTCTTAAAATCAATGAGCTTAACATTGTGCTTTCTTTTTCAGGACGCGATATGTGTATCATATAAAGGTGTCAAGGTTTGCACCTAGTCTATTGACAAGTGCTTAAAGCCACCAGGTGCCTGAAGAGTCTTAAGTCAAGCGGTAGACCATTTGTATAGGAAATCGGTCTGTTCGAGAAACAATTAGGGATTAATTGTACGCGTGAACAGATCGGACTTTTTAGTAATTTCCACGAGTGGCTGCCGCAGCCATGAGTGGAAATTAGAAAAAGTCCGATCTGTTCACAAGTACAATTAATCCCTAATTGTTTCGAGAAAGAAGACCGATTTCCTTTTAATAATACGGCAACCGTAAATACAAGCTTCTGGCTGACGTCGTTTTGCTATAGAGGGTTGCTAGAATGAAGCAAAGGTGTGATAAAATATGTTAGTTTAATTTTGTCACTTTAATTTTCGCCAAAGTTTTCCATACGATAATATTTTTCTTTCGAAAACGACTGAGCCACATAGACGAGCAGTTTCCAAGTTTGTAACATTATGTACAATTTCATTGGCTTTGAAGCTGTCAAAACTCTGAACGCATGAGCGACTTTTTGATGAATAATCAACATGTACAGGAAAGGAATTGCACGTCGAAACCAGTCGAGGCGGTATCAAAAAGCGTTTTATTTTGTTTACAACTTGCGTGAAAACGTTTTAAGAAACGCTTACAGCCTTGATTTAAACTATGACACGAAGCTAAAGATACAAGGACGAGGTCATTCGGGAAAACTGAGGATAACCGTGCAAACACAAGTGAAGTTGAAGCGGGAAGACTAGTTCAAAGTATTCGTCAACAAGGTTTGTAAGTTTTTAAGATTTTCAAACCATGGACTTTAATTGCTTTGCTTGGTCGTTCAGAAACGCCAGCTGGACGTTTTTCTCACTACTCGCCGCCATTCCTGGAACGACCATCCTTCCTTGAAGCTTTAGGGTAGATATTCGCATCTTTGTGGGGTTTGACTCGGCAAACATGACATACGCGCGGCCATTGTCATTTTTTGCAGACTTGAAGTGTTCATTGCGAGAGTTGAAGTTTTCTTGCCTTCCTCTTACACCAAAATGCGCCCCGTAGTCTTCGGGACTCTGGCCCGCAGATACTGTCTTTTTTGTGTATAACTACTTTAATTCGGTGTAGAAATCTCCGAGAACCTCTTCAAGTTCTTCGAGCGAGAGATTTTCAATGGCTTTCGGATTTTTTCTCTCTAAATATCTGGGTAGCTAAGTTTCGGTCGATTATGTTTTTGTTTTTGTTTACTACTGCTTCTTCATGCCAAGCTTTTTTTGTTTGTCGTCAACGGCAAACCTGAATTTATCCGATCAAATGCGACCGATACAATTAAAATTTAATTGT
>JAHPZR010018707.1:0-7500 GCA_019787425.1 Platygyra sinensis | reverse complement strand
CACGCAGACATCTAGGCACCTGCACATTGCCCAGGCTCCTAAGCTGACCATACCAACTTCCAATTCTACTTGCAATTTCATCATGAATGACATCATCCCAATCATAACCCCTTGTCCACAGTTCCTGAAGAAGGATTTTAGCCTTGATGACGAAAGGGGCCACAAACCCAAGTGGGTCAAATACAGTCGCAACCTTCCTCAGTACATTTCGCTTTGTTACTGGAAGGTCTGGAGAAATGTTTGCAGCTGAAATAGTAAACGTATCTTCTGTACTATTCCAGGAAATACCAAGTGTCTTGACAACAGGTTCATGCCCACAGTAATCGGCAGCTCAGTAGCTCTGTCAGCTTCAGGCGTGGCTGCAGCAACTTCTAGAGAATTTGATACCTATTTCCTTGCCTTCATGCCTGCAATTCCCCACAGAATGTCCAGCTCTTTGTACAACTGAATGCCATCTTGCACCGTTTCCACACTATCAAGCGAGTCATCCATGTAAGTTGATTTGAGCACAGTTTCAGCTGTCAATGGATACACATCCTGGTGCCTTCTGGCATTCTCTCTAGCAACAAACTGAGCCTCCATTGGTGCAGAGTTTTTACCAAACACTACTCGACTAAACTCATAGACATCAGGCTCACGGCTGGAATCAAGGTCCCTCCATAATAAACGAAAGTAAGGACGATCTCTCTCTTCAATCTCCACCTGCAAATACATTTCCTTAATGTCACATGCCAAAGCTATGGGGTTTCTCCTAAACCGAATAAGCACATCAAACAAATCCTTCTGCAATTTGGGTTCAGCACAAATGGCATCATTCAATGACACACCATCCGTTTTTGCTGAACAATCAAACACAATACGTACTTTAGTCGTAGTTTTGTCCATACGGATGACTGGAAAGTGAGGCAAATACCAAACTTCCGGTGGCAACGGTTCATCTGGTTCGACCCTTCGCAAGTAACCTTTCTCAACATAAGCCTGAATGATTTGCGAGTACTCTGTTCGTAGAGCACAGTTCTTCTTCAATTTATTTTCTGTGTTGCATAACCGGGATAATGCTGTGTGATGATTATCAGGTAACACAGGCTTATCCTCTTTCACGGTACTCCCACTTTGTATCCATTTCCAGTGTAACTAATCGATTCCTTCAGTTTCTTCAAGACCTCGTTCTCCTCTTCGGTGAAAATCACAGTGTCATGTTTCTCAATGCCACAGCTTTCTATCTCCCAGAATTCCTTTAAGGTACGATCAACATCACAGCAAACATCGCTAACGCTGGCCTTAGGGTCTCTGGTAAACAAAGTACGGCTAATGTGTGCCCTTGCTCCTGTCCACTGCTTTCTTTCTGGTGAGCCAATGCATGTCCAACCCAAAGGCCCCAGGCGAGCAACTGGGTCCCCTTCCTCACCACGTACATCTGCTCTGGAATAATGCAAGTCTGCATTGTCCACTCCTATCAACAAATCCACAAAGCCTTCTTTGGCAGGTTCAGCAAAGTCACAATCCTTAAGGTGAGACCATCTATCCTTACTTTGTTTCCAGTTCTCTACCCTGTAGTTTCCAGTTAACCTTTTAGAGCAAGTCTTTACTTTAATGTCCTTACTAAACTCCCCATCAAGGCTCTCGATTGTCACGTCCAATGGCATTGACTGGAATGTTTCCACCTCATTGTTCAAAACATTAACTGTAACTGTGTGGTATCTCTCCTTAAGACCAAAAACTCCTGCAACCTCTTCATTAATAAAGGTCCCGTTTGAACCATCATCCAGCAGAGCATTCACCTTCACCTTGCGGCCATTTGCTTTTAACCACACTGGCACGCTACGAAGAGAAATGGTCTCAGTTGCTGTCTCCTGCTTGGAGGTCGATGTGTGTGTGTGTGTGAGCTGGTGCCCCCTCCCGTGGAGACACCACTCTCCCATCCTTTATGTTACCTTGTGCGAAGCCATGCAATAAGTGATGATGATTTCTTTTACAACCATTAATGTTACAAGGTCAAGCCTTGGTACAAGCTCTTCCTTCGTGATCACTTGCCAGGCAACGAAAACAAAGTCGTTTATCCCTTGCGACATTCCAACGTTCGTTGACTCCCATGTTCTGAAAACGTCTGCAGCTCCACACTCCATGGTTTCCTCCACAGTACACACACGGTGGTTTGTTTGTAGGCACTGCTGGTTCCTTACCAAAGTGATTGCCTTCACTGAACAAATTCCTGATGCGACCACCTTTATCAACATGTTTTCCACTATCCATAGCAGCCCCAACAGTCTCAGCTTCGATTCCATTTCGACTGCCTCAACTCGGATCCTCACTTCCTCCTTCAACCAATCCCTCAAGCTAAATACAGACCTGTCTTTCTTGTTTTCTCTCAGCCAACGACTGTAGCTTACGACTTACGCGTTAATTGAGCAGGTAACGTAGGCGAGGGTGTTTGCAGCAATGTCTCTTTTGTTGCGCTTGCATTCGCATGTTTTTTCTTCAAGATGTCCTTAATTACCTGTTCGGCCTTTTCAATAACATTGTTTACTTCCTTCTCCAGACCCTCTGCTTCTTCCTTCTTGTTTTCATTGTCTCCTAAGCGTGAGTAAGCTTCCTGGAGTTCCTCCATGACGGTGAGGCACGCATCCAATACGTTCCACAATGTTTCGATTTCATCTTTAATCGACTCGGAATCTTCGCCACTCGCGTTCAGTCTTTCTAAATTGTGGCGCGTTTTGGTAACTGCAGTCTTCCTGCCTCTCTTCTCTCGTTTGAGTTCTAGAACCCTTTCCTGTTCGTTAACCTCTTCAGACTCCCCTGACGTCGGCATAATCGAGCGATGTAAAGTAAAAACCATGTCAAATGCTCGACATTTGTTCAAGGCCTTGTTGATTCGATTGTTTATTTCTTGTCGAGCGAGTGCAATGAATGATACATGTGTTCTTCGCCAAAATAACGATGCACAGCAATAAAAATGTGAAGCGAAAACACATGAAGTAAAAACCTACCAGAGTTTAAGACAGCGTTTGGAAGTTCCTCGATGATTTATAAAGACGCAACTCCACAATAATAATTAATTTCCTTTGTAAAGTTCAAAAAATACGAAATCCAAGATGGCCCACTGTTGTGACTAAGTACTCCAACACGACAAAATACGATGCGAAGCGATGACAGCGAATAACAAAATCCAAAATACGATGTGAACCACAAACCTTGAGCACGATATTATCCGCCAATTCAACCCAGATAAAACCTTTGTGCAGTTCCAAGATTGCAAAATCCACTGCAAACACGAAACGATGCGAAAAAGCCCGCGTAAATCCAACCACGATGCGAAGCGATGCGAATAACAATCCTTGACCTCGATAAATTCCACTAGCTCATACTGTCCTGGCAGGGTCGCCAAAGAATGTTGACACGACTCAATAAAGCTGCCGTACCGTTTAACTCAACGTTTTACTTTATTTTAACTGGGAAAACCTTACCTTGAACGACATGGTGAATACTCGACTTCCACTTTTTTACCCGCGTGGAACCACGCAAAAGCCCCCCCTCTTCGACTCCTGTTACTCATTTCCAAATAAGGCAACACAATGTCACGCTGTCCTGGACAGGATCATTTGCGTCCACATCGGGGATCATTTGCGGTTCGGGATCATTTGCGGTCCAATTGGGGATCATTTCCGGTCTGGGGATCATTTGCGGTCGGGGATCATTTGCGGCGCTGTAGAGTACTGTCGTCTGTAATTATAAAGGACAACTCTGGGGGTTCGGATCTTTCGGGGGATGGGCATGTCTTCAGAAGAAAATCACTAATATTCTATTTTCATACATTTATCTAACATGTACAGCCTGAACTGGAGTAACCTGAGTATCAGGCTTTTCTTTCTCGCGGGGTAGGAGAAGGAAGCAACCGGCAAAGAAAAACCTGACACACGAGTCTTTATTGCAGTCTTCCACCTCCTCAAAGAGACCTCTATAACTACCACAAATTTTAGACGTAAAGATTTCATTTATATTTAGGGGATTTAAGGTTTTTTAACGATGTACATATATACACAGTTAACTATTAGTTTTTAATTTAAACAGTTGATTATAATTTCTTATTCATTATGTACATATTTTATTCTTAGGTTTTAGGTTTTAGTATTCACGCACGACCCCACAAGCTGCACAGCTTTTTAACTTATCGTGCTTAAATAAAGGTTGTCTGTCTGTCTGTCTGTCTGTCTGTCTGTCATAGCGTGACAAGCGTCAGTGTACGCAATAGCCAATCAGAATTATTTCCGGCTGTCATGTCTACTTTGCATAAATTTTGCGTGCATCAAGATGACAACGGCGGTTGTCTTTAATTTCGCTCGGGTTTTCGAGAATATTTGCACAATTTGCCTCGAAAATTTTCACACAGAGTATGGAAAGTGTGTCGCCACAGTGCCGCTGTTTGCTGAAACTTTTAACAAAGAGGTGTTGTAATGTTTTGTGTGAGAAAACCTATCATCCTTGAATTATTGCTTGAGTTGAGAATTGTTGTCATTCAAGATAATGAAGATGGCAAAAGGACTGTTTGCAAAAAAATGCGCTAGGAAAATAGAATAGCTACAAAATGTTCGCTGAGTTACGGGAGGCATTGGCGAGTGGTAGGGCACTCGACAATTCGAAAGACTTATAGCTTCAAGCGCTCCCGGCCACAAATACCTTCAACAGCCTGTCCTAGTAGTTCAATGCCTGTTCGACAGGCTAGGGATCTCGCAACTGAAGTGACTCCTAAGGCAAGCAGCACTTGTGAAAATGAAGCTGAAGGAGCTCAACGAAGACCCTCAACAAAGAGAGCTCTGTTTTCTGACCAATAGATGAAATAACCAGTCTGATATCCCGAGCCGTCAAAAACCTGAACAGGACGTCTTTTCGTTTGACAAGCACGCTTTCGAGGCACAACTCCTGTTCTCTCTTTTAGTTTAATTCCAGGAAAGAACTGTAGAGTGACTTCAAGAGCCGTTTTGAAGTCGTCGCTTTCCATGATCACATAGAAATAAATATCTAAGGAAGTTTTCGTTCTCGTCGAGATCAGTTCACAGAATACGCCAGTATGAAATTTTTATTTCTGGTGGTGTAATGTCATGGTGCATTGTAAATTATCCAATCAGCGCTACGTCTAGAATCTGGACGTACGACATGAGCCAATAAAAAACGTTTGTGTCAGGCCTTTCTCTTCAATTCCTCCCTACCCCAACCCTCTTGCTAGAAAAGGCCTGATACTCTGGTTAGAACTGGAGTTGCAGTAGCATGCACTCTAACTGATAGTCTAGACTAGTTCTCGGAGTTGTCCACTGGCCGTAAATACCTCCAATCGTCGATAAGATCTTCGTCCCAGCTCAAGTGAACAAATGTGCCCTTGCCATCCCTGTATTGAATGCGCACATCTCTTGGAGTTTTTCTTTCTGAAAATACTAGTATGGTTCTCAACACTTCACAGGCGAATTCCTGATAAGTAATTAGTTTAAAACTTTCTTTTTTTCATTCAATGCCTTTTGCATCTTTTGAAGTTGTCTCCATTAAAGATCTCATATTGTACAAAGGATATCTCTCCTTCCTCTAGGCTTTAACAAATTAAAGGCGAGAAAAAGGTGAAACTGGCAGTCAACTTTAAGAGACCGCAGGAAAAACTAAAATTGCATGACGTGATCAGTCTTTTGCAAACCATAGCGCCGCTAAAATGTTATCCCGTGACCAGAATTTTTGAACCGCAGATTAAAACAAACGTTCAGTGAAGCGGGCCGTAAAAATTAAAGCCTTTGTCCACGGACCTCTGAGATGGATAGTACCTTGCACAATTACAACTAATTTCACGAGGAAATCTCACTAAATTTTCACAAAACAGGTAAAACGGCTGCAATTAGACAACACGAACGCTACTCCTGAAGCGATGGTCGACGAAACAACTCGCAATTACTAGTACCCATTCTACCTGCAATTTGTTCTTCTGGAGGTCTTTCACGTGTCATCCCGTCCTCAAAGTGACTCAATGACAAGATCTACCCCTGAGTTAGGCTCTGAATGCATGAAATGCATAAGACTTAAAATATCAATGCTTATGCACAAATTATTCATCAAGAAGCACATGGCAACTGCTGAACAAGTGCAAAACAACAAACCACCGAAGCAAATTGTACCAAAATATTAGCTGTTCAGGTGTAAAAGGGCAGACCACGGGAGCAAATTATTTTAAAAATTTTCGAATGTACTTGTGCGACTAATTGAAGCCTGTCAAATTCACCGAGGTGCGAAATTCGGCAAGAAGCACATGACAGCTCAAGTACATGCAGAAGTAAAAAAAAAGCTATCAGAAAAAATGTTTAAACTACTTTCAATGTTTTGCGGCAAAACGTCAACGCCTGTACGAAAATAGAATATAAGTGAATTTTTTTTGAATACCGGCCCATCCGCTGAAAGATCCAAGCCACCAGAGTTATTGGGTAGACTAACTCAAATCAAATCAAATCAAATGTTGGTTTTAGAGACAGGGAAAAACCAGAGAAACCGGAAAAAAAAACCTCTGCGAGCAGAGTAGAGAACTGACAAACTCAACACACATATAACACCGGGTCCGGGAAACGAACCCGGAACACAATGGTAGGTTTCGAGCGCTTTCACCACTGCGCCATCCCTGCTACCAAACGACATATATCTACGTAACATTGCAATGAAATCGTCATCACACCCTAGCAATCACCTGAACTAGCGTCGAAGCTCGCGAACGAAGATAACAGTGCAGACCTTCTTTGTTGTTGCAGTGCATTGTGGTCGGCTAATAACGAGGCTTTACCACAACGCGAAGCATTGTGTTTCGCTGAAACCTAGGCTAAAAGCACGTCAAATTAAAATATCAATTTCTTTTTACCTTTCTTTTTAAATTCAGATGGTAATTGCTGCTCCATCCGCTACGCTCGCTCCGCAGCAATTATCAGCTTTTGGTACTGAGCATGATAAAACACAACGTTTGAAAAACTTTAAAAATTCTATACATAGCGCTCAGGATCATCTTGAGTTTTGAAAAATTTAAGGTGGCTATGATTGTAGCATCAAATGATAAAGAGTGGTAATAACGACCCATCAAAAACGAAAAGGTGGAAAGTGTTTTCAACTACCTTAACGGGGTAGCCGTAAGGCGGGGTTCCACTGTACTTGCTATCACGGCTATTGCAATCACGAGCTAAAAAGGAGACGTCCGAGTTATTGATCCTTGGGGAACTTGTCTAGAAATTTATGATAGGTCTGTCATGATTTAAACAATAGAAAACGTTTTCAGTGTTTGCATAGCCTAATATAAACACGAGAGGGGTTGGGAGAATTCGAGATAGTTATGCAAACCCTCGACTTCGTCGCCTTCCCAACCTCTCGAGTGTTTATATCAGGCTATGCAAACCCAGGAAAAAAGTTTTCTATTGCTTTTATAAAATTTTTCTCAAAATTTAATTCGACAAATGAAGGGAAATTTTGTTTATTAATTAACTTCTTGATCCA
>JAHPZR010018706.1:7500-15932 GCA_019787425.1 Platygyra sinensis | reverse complement strand
CTGGGAATACCCTATCCAATTTTGGGACACATTTGGGCGAGCCAGCCCGGTTGATCGGTTGATGGCTGATGAGATTAACCGTGGAAAACCGGAGCGAGCTTGATTTTGTACTCTCATTGGCTTAATAAGCCGGGCTGGCCCGGCAAACGCAATTACATGGAAAAATCTCAGCCAATATTCACTTCGCCTTCGGCGAATAATTGTTAAATAACCATACTTGCTTTGGTTATATACAAACAACCACTAAATAATAAAAATACATTTGGCGCCCCATACAAACCATCCCAATAGTGCACTCTGCACTAAAAATCAAGTTTTGGTCATGTGACCAGTTACAGACTTACTCATTTTAAGCAAATGGTGCGGGTTTGAAAAACCAAATCACTATTATTTTGTTTAAGAGATGACCCACTAATAGTTTTTTGAAGACAAAATCATGTAACTTTCATTTTCATCAAAACGATGCCACATGACCCCTTAGTGCAAGTGGCCTATTTTACTCAAATGGTACTTGGGTACTTGGGTAAATTTTTGCTGGGTATATATGTGCCGCTGGCCTCTCAGAATCCCTACCCCATTATGGTCTATTCCGTGGCCAATTATAGACCCCATCTTAGTCACTTTTGGGCTAATGTAATTTTCGCGATCCCAACTTAGTCACGTTCTGTTTATGCCTCTACCTTATAGAGCCTTTTAAGTAGGTCATCCTAAAATCAATTGACACGAGTTTGTTAAGGTATCAGTGTACCCCAAATTTGATCATTTTTCAAAAAAATTGTTTTTCGCTTTTTCAGATAGATATTATTGCAATCTTTCATTTAAAGAAAATTCTATGAAAAAAGATTGATTCTAAGCAAAGTTATTAGCGAAAAACGTTTCTTTCCATTAATTATCTCTAATTGATAGTTGTCAACACCCTCTCGACACTTTGTCACAAGAGCAAATTTGCATTAAAAGCTCGCGTGACAGACGCGATGTTGTTCGATTTTTTGATGTGCTATTTCGAGTATTTATAGACTATAAATTTAATAGCCTATATCTATCCCATGTCATTGAAGAAAAAACGCAAAAGTTCTTGTCCTTTTGCTAGTGCGAAGTTCTCAAGAAACCTTCAAAGAGGAAAAAGGGTTCAATTTCATTCGTGAAGGAGCGAGCGGATGTGTTTGCGGCTAGTGATCAAGAACAAAATCGATGGGAGAACGATACCGTTAGTGCTAGCCAGGCGAAAACTGAAGGCAAAGGCAAAGACAAACCCACAGAATCGGACTCGCAAGAGTCAAGGCAAAAGTTGGTAGAACAACTGTTGCCGACGAACGCTTGTAAGAAAATCTCTTGAAATCAGTTTCTTGTCGGTTTTGTCATGCAGATGTGACTTTGTTGGAGAATGTTTCTGTAAGATCCGGGCCTGGTTCATGTTGGATCGTGTCCTGTCAAAACGAGGATTGCCTGTCGAGGACTTTGCATTTTTCTGATCATAATTTCCTAAGTGCTTTCGCCGTTCGAAGTTGTAACTTCTTGATCGATATCTCCATGCGTAAGTCCCGAAGGTTTCCTTTCCCTTGTTTACGCAAACGCTTTTTCCTTGTCTTCGGCATCTCTTAAGCTGTTTCGTTAGAAGGAATGTGAATCCACATTAGCCAGGGTTTTTAAAAAGCAGAAAACCAAAATTTGACCGAAAATTATTCAGTCCTTACTAACCTTGTTTCGCGAGCGGCGGAAATCAGATCTTGCAAAAGGATATTTCCCGCCTGGTAATTGATATGAGCTCTATTGTTAAAGTAAAATAATCCGTCCCTTGATCCATCAACAGGTCATTAATTTTCCGACATGTTATGGTATTATCTCATTACACCGCAAGAACGCCCTAAAGTATATTTTTCTTCATATCTCGAAACAAAAATTTCAGCAAATGAAGCGCACATTTTGAGTTCATTTCCAGCGAATTTTCAACGTTTTTCGCTGAAATTTGGAGAGAACGTTGTCCAATAATTGGACAAAAAAACGGTGTCGGGGAATTTTTATTTTTTGCTTCTCTCAAAAGTTATGGCTGTTTTAGTGAAGAGAATGCATGCTTTTTAACCTTTCAAAGTTTAACTGCGTGTCAGAAACAAACCAGACAAGTAATCAAATTTCTTGACAACGTTTTTTAGAGAAAGGTGTCAAGAAGACATAGCGATACCTTAAATTGAATGTAGAACACTATACTTTTCACATACAGTACAAAAATTATTAATGGTACATGTGCTAACTGAAGTATTAATTTTACAAACATACCGTCATAGATAGATTATGAAATGCAAATATTCTTTATGTTGAAAGCTAAGAAGTCCCAAGCAAAAGAGATCAAACGCTTGCTAATCCAAAAGAAGATCCAAGTTGAGTTAACTTCAATGGACAATAACAACGCAGATTAGACGGGAAATAATTACCGTAGCGCGTATGATTTGTTGGACTTTGTTCTGGACCCAGGGGTTCTGCACTATTGTGCAAGTTGTTAATGTTTAAGCTGTGAACGGACTTCAATGCGAGCCAACTGTTAAATTTTGAAACAACAGCACGAACCATTTTTTAACTGCAAATCTTTTTTTGTTTAAAGCCCTGCTTACCAGAATTTTCTTATCCCAGAAATCCCAAAAATGTGCGATCCCATTCTAGTAACTCTACTAAAAATGTAACCCCATTATAGTCAATCCAGTTGTGAAAATGTGACCCCATCCAGCGGCACATCCCCAGTAGCCTCTTATAAGGAAGTACCCCACCCCCCCCCCCCCCCCCCCAGGGTTTCATTAAGTTTTTGTGCGGGAGGTCAGTGGGGTTTTTCAGCCGGCACTTTAGTTTTTCTTATGAAAGAAAGTAGGAAGAGAAGATGAAAACAGCCGGGCAAATTGATAGCTACGTCTTGTTCACAGTTGGTCAATTTGCCCAGTCCCCGGCCCTAATAATGAACCCCCTGATGTTGTGTTTATTTTGTAAACATTTCTTCTTTGAAAAGAGATGGGACAACATTTCTTATTAGGAGAATGCTATCAGTTATATTATACAGGTTAAGAAAGTACATGGTATTGTATTCTATAACAACAAAGCGTTGGATTAATTTAGTTAAGGCACCAAGCTTATAAATACATTAGATAATCTTGAAAGATAAATAAATGTCTTTTCTTGTTTTAATTTAGTATGCTTGGGTGTACGTCATGTTCATCTTGCCCAGCTGGAACACAGGCTGACAGAATGGGAGCTCAAAACTGTACACGTTGTCCAAGAGGTATCATACTTCAATTTTAAGTGCAGAACTTGCAATGTGAACTAAATTCAAACAGAAACAGAATTAGAGATGAGAAAATATGTGATGCGACTCACAAGCTTCTGAGCCAAAGACAATTATGTTGTAAGACTGCTACAAGAAAGGCTTTATATGTACACCCAAACTGTGGATACATTTAAGCATACATATGTTACTAATTATTATATCTCCAAGTTATAAGTATGTGCACTGTGATTGGTCAGTTAAGCAGGCCTGCAGGGACCACTAAAATTTAAAGTTTTTTGTTGTTAAACTGTTGCATGATTTGTATCGCCAAATTTTCTCAACTTTTATAGCAAAAAAAAGTTTAAAACTTTCTTTTATACATAGTACATACATACATACACACATAGAAAATACTAAAGCGTTTTGCTTTCGACCTGCTTCATAAATTTGAAGCGGTTCTGTATGAATGGAAATCGTTGCCGAACCCTTCAGACACACAATAGAGAGATAATAAATATCTTACTAACCTCGTCTTCTCAGTCCGTACCGGTCGTAAGTTACGGATCCTCGTTTTTTTTTCCCTACGATTTATGGCCCGCACGCTTTGCGCTTGGGCCATAGATTGAAGGGGAAAAAAGTTGGTCCGTAACTTATGGTATGGACCTCGAACTCGGTTAGTAAGAGGTATATATTTTCAGTTATTTTTACCTGTTAGTAATTTCAGTGACAAGTTTGAACTTGGATACTGGACTGCTAGCCAGGACTTGAAAAGTTCAGTAGATGTCCTGTCAGCAGTACTTGAAACAACCTTTTATTCCTCAAAGCTGGCAAGTCAAACTATTTCTTGGCCCACATTGGCAGTGACAGTTTCTTTCATTAAAGTGTATATGGCAGATTTTTTTTATTTGCTTGATAAAATCTCTACAATGTATTGATAAGAACAGCAAAACAAATATTTCGATATAAATTTTCTTTCCCGATGTTTTGATGTACCAAAAGCGTTAAATTTCACTTCCGGTGGGGTGCAAAACCGCGAGACCAAAAACAGGAGACTGGGAATGATCGTGACGTCATTTCTGGACTCGAAGCTTTGCAGAAAACAGATTTCTCAGTCATTTTCTGATTTTGAGCTAATAAATTCACCAAAAAATGGTACAAAAGTGCATTGTTTATAAGAAAATAAGAAAATGTCGGAGAAATCTGTTTTCCGCAAAGCTTCAAGTCCTGAAATGACGTCACAATCATTCCCAGTCTCCTGTTTTTGGTCTCGCAGTTTTGTATCCCGCCGGAAGTGAAATTTGACTTTTTTGGTTCATCAAAACATAGGGAAGGAAAATCGCTATCAAAATATTTTTTCGCTACTCTTATCAGTACATTGTGCAGATTTTATCAAGCAAGTAAAAAATCTGTCATATACACTCTAAGTAAATAATTTGTATACTTTGTTCAGTGCTGACAGCCATGTACATGTAGATTAAAGCAGGTTTATAAAGTAACTGAGCTACTGATGCATGCTCTCATTGGTTGATAGGTGTGTTTATTGTAAAATAATGAGAATATGTTATCACAGTTACGTGACATTTTTGATTTGTGCATATATCTGAGAATGATATTATTTTATAAAAGTAATTGTTAGAGCACTTTTTCAATGTTCAGGTATAGCTTCATGTAAACACTTGGCGGTGGGGGGGGTGTTGGGAAAATTCTCAAAATTCATGCAAACTTGGATACCATATAACTGTCTTACATTCTCCCAACCCCCCTTGTAAAATGGTTACCGGAATCTCGCCGGGATCCCGCCAAGATTCCCGGCGCTCACCGGGATCTCGCCGGGATCCCGCCGAGGTGGCCCGTTTTCCCAGCGGGATCCTTCCCGGGAAAAATTCCCGCCGCGTATCTCAGCAAGAATCCCGCCGAGAAATCTGTACTCGCCGGGATCCCGCCAAGAAAAAAACTCTTCTCCAGGAACCCGGCGAGAATCCTGCCGGGAAGCAAAACCTTGATAGCATTCGCGGCGAGAACTTAATTCTCGCCGAGTAAAAATTCTTCCATAGAAATTCCCGCCGAGAAGTTGTACATTCTTGTTGCTGAAATGCAAATCCCGGCGAGGGTGCGTTGAACCTGATCTTGAGATTTGACCCTGGAAGTAAGTGCCGCTCTAAAACTATCGTAAGTCACATCTAGTTAAAGTTTTAAAAGTTATTACGACTCAATCTTACGATTCCGTATGTCGAAAACAAGCCGTGAAGACGAAATCCCAAGTGTGTTTTATCTAGCATGCCGATCGCGTCTAGACAAACTTAAGTGGCGACGACTAGCCGCGTGCTCTGAATCGTGCTAGTTTCCGTAGTTTATAGAGGAAAGATAAGATCTTTGTTGACTTTCGTATGTAGCTGCTTTGTTTTGAGATTTCTGCATGATTTTAATTCAAAACTTAGAAGTCCATAGATAGGATTACCTCTCTGGTCTCAGGATTCCAGTGACCATCACTCAGCGATTATCTTCCGATAGCAAACTCCGAAAATTGTCTGTAATATCAACACTCACTTGGCTTTGAAAGGTCTTAAAAATTTTCTTTGTGACAGCATTCGGCAAATCTCTTTGGTAAAGATCTTCCCGCAGGCCACACAAATAACAAACTTGCCGCGGGAATCTTCCCGCCAAGGTCGTTAACCCGGCAATACGATTGGCTGACTAAAATCACGTGGGACAAAAAATACATGCCTTTGCGAGTTGGAGAGAAAACATTTGGGAAAATTTGAGTACTTCTCCGAGTGCTGCTAAAAAATCCACCTCAGAAAAGTGCTGAAAAATTGTTTGTTTCCCAGGTTTGTTTACTTCGAAGCTTCAACAAGGACCTTTCTGCAGGGAAAAGGTATTTTGTTGAAGTTGTTTTAAACTGCGTGTCAGCTCTGTGAGCGTCAAACCGTGGAGTTGTTCAGTTGTTTGTTGTGCGAGGAATTTCACAAAGACTTCTTCAAGCTAGCCTCCATGGAACTGTGTGCATATATGCTGAACAATTTTAACAGACTCCAAGATCCGAACTTCGGATGAAGATAAATTTTTTTAATGAAAGCCATTCACTCTGGGTGAAGTTGTTCTTGCTACCGCTTTGTAGGCGATGAATATCGGACTAAGCTTTGACTTGACGAAGCTTGTGAAATGTCATTGATGAAAACTACGGACGGTATTTTGCATCTTCACGGCTTCAATTGATTAAGTTTGGTAGATCATGTGTTATCTTCCCTTGATTAAAAGGTCAGTTTCTCTTTCGTTGTTAATCCAGTAATGATTCTTTAACTAAAAATTTTATTACATGCAGATTGTCGAAAAGTGTTGAGTACAAGAATATTCACATTCGCATTTCTTTCCGCGTTAAGTGTCTTATGTCAATTTGTGTACACGAGCTTAGGTGTTCTATCTTTTTGCGAACCAAACAACTGTGGCTAAATTTTCTGTTGGCTAATTAAATTAAATCGTGTTGTTTTGAGTAGAGTCGTTTATCAGTTTGTTTTTCTCGCTATCCAGCTGTTTTTAAACTTTAAACTTTGTACCATGAATTTTACCAGAATTTCTTGACCTTAAATCGTTGCCACCATTTGTCGATGTCACTGACATTTTTAAAACATATTTATTAAAGTAGTATTAAATTAACCGCTGCACGGCTATGTGTACGTGTTTATTTAATTAAGCTTAAGTTTAGCTTACTTTTGTCTGTATTTTAACTAATCTCAAGGACGTTAACATTGGGCTCGATCCAAAAGAAATTCGTGGCAGCATGTCTAAAATTTTGCCGAGACTCCCGCAGTGAATCTCACCAAGAATCTCGCTTCCCGTCGCCAATCTTGGCGAGATTCCCGGCAAGATCGCGCCGAGATTTTTGCCACCGTGAATTTGCTTCTCGGCGAGAATCTTGGCGAGATTCGTGGTAGGATTCCAGCGAGATTTTGGCCGCCGGGATTATTGCTTCCCGGCGAGAATCTTGGCGAGCTTCGCGGCAGGATCGCGCCGAGATTTTGGCCGCCGGGATTTTTGCTTCTTGGCGAGAATCTTGGCGAGATTCGCGCAGGATCCCGGCGAGATTTTGGCCGCCGGGATTTTTGCTTCCCGGCAAGAATCTTGGCGAGATTCGCGGCACGATCCCGGCGAGATTTTGGCCACCGGGATTTTTGCTTCCCGGCGAGAATCTTGGCGAGATTCGCGGCACGATCCCGGCGAGATTTTGGCCGCCGGGAATTTCGCTTCTCGGCGAGAATCTTGCCGGGATCCCGGCGAGATTCCCGCCGGGAAGAAAAATCCCGGTGGCCAAAATCTCGCCGGGATCCCGGCGGGAGATCGCGGCGGGATCCCGCCAAGATCCCGGTCCTTATTTTACAAGGGCCTTGTCTTGTTTAGAATGAGGCTACAGTATGTCACTTAAGACACAGCAAAAAAGGCTCTGTTGCTTAAATTCAAAATCTTTTTCCCAGGAAACAATGTGGTTATGTAATCAGCATAACTTGTGGTTATCATAATAAATAATTTTTCTGTTACTAATTTACAGGGTTTTACAAGGCCAGCAAGAGTTCTCATGTTTGTGAAAAATGTGCAAATGGATATTTCCAAGATACCCCTGGGCAAACATTCTGCAAGAAATGTCCTGAGAGATATTTTTGCCCTGTAAGTGGTGTTTTTACTCCATAGCTGGCAGGGATTTCATGACTTGTAGAGTTTTAATTACACCGGTCCTGCTTTCAGTGTTACTTACATGCATAGTGACCACTTAAAATTGACATGCCATCTCTCAACATACTATGTAACCTGGCCTACATCAAAAATGTAAGTCCACGATCTTCTTTATTCATCTGAGGTCAGTAATTATCATAAAGTGATTTAATTGGCATGATTGTTCTGCAATATATTATACCATAAAAATTGCCAGTTTTGCAGTTGAATGGTCTTTCAGTCACTTACCTCCATGTCTTTTCAACTAAAATCAGAGTCCTTACACTTCGGGTGGGAGTTAACCCCTCATTAAACAAGCAAGTTGATCAATGCTAATTTAACACGTTCATTTTAATTCTCCATGTTAAATACCCATTGTTTTTCTAGTGCCTTACATTCATGTTGTCATTTAAGGTGGCTCAATACAGTTTCCAGCACTTTCCAAGACGTAGATTTTGATGGGTCATTATTACCACTCTTT
>JAHPZR010018706.1:0-2500 GCA_019787425.1 Platygyra sinensis | reverse complement strand
AAGTTCCATTGTTTATATCATTATCGGAGTAGTACTGTCAGGTAAGTATTTGTAAAAATAAGTGGACATTCTGACTAGTTTTTTTTTTACAGCTTCAGAGAATGCATGCACCTTGTTATTAATGTAGCTAGCTTGTGAATATGTCTTACTGGGTTTGCTCTAGGGACTGATGCTAGACTGGCCACTTATTTAACGTCTCTTTGCTTCTTTTTCAGAGTACTAAAAGTTCATATTAAAGGCTGTATTTTCCCTGGCTTATTATTAATCAAAGGAGACTCTGATCACAGGGTACCCCAGGCAATGCCCATCCAATTTCAGAAGAAGTAGCCATGACACCAATCAATTTATGTATTAAGGTGGCCGAACACAGTTTTCAAGTGCCTATGCTTAATTCACCATAACTTTGTAACTATTGATGCTTTGGCACCCATTTTTTGCAAGAGTCAAGTTAACCACAGAAATATTTATTCTCGCATTTTGACTAGGGTGCGTGCTGTTGCCAATGATGGCAATGGGGCTGGTTAAAACCAAGGCTTAAATTATGGGTTTTTTTTAATTTGAAAAAAATCCAGTCGTTAGATTGTTTTCATATTTTGCACACTAAGAACTGACATTAAATCCCTTCTGTCAGAATGGTTCTAATAAAATTATGACAGGCGATTTTCGTAATTCGCCGTTAATCGTTTTCTGTATTATTAAAAATTCCCTATGTCAAAATTCAGATTTTAGTTGATAGATCATTCACGTGGTCTCTGATCTATTTTTCTGTCAAATTTCTTGAAATTCTAACGACTGGATCGTTAGAAATCGGCATGTTTCTGCTAAGGCAATCGGTCTCAATTTTTCAAGCAACTCCTTGCATATGGCGACTGAGCCCGCAGTACGAGCGGCAGTCAAAACTTAGCTGTCCTGCCAAAACGACACGATAATAGCCTTTTTCTTTGCAGGTAACAAAGATAGAGACAATGCTAAAGTTGGTTTGGCTTCTTCTAAAAGTTAACTTGAGAATTGCGGGTTTAGTTTGACGAGAAACAGGATATTTTGTTCAAAATAAGACAACTATCACCCTACCTGGCGACACTCGACGAACTACGAGCGAGTTGCCATGTCAGACGCCGGCGACTCAGATTTGGCGCCAAACTTCATATTTTTCACATTTTAAGAACTGACGTCAGGACAGTAAAGTTTTTCCCGCCTGCTGAATCCTTATTGGTCAATTCAAATTTCCCGCGCGCCGACTGTATGCAAGGACTGCGCATGCGTTGCATTTAACTGGGTTCTTTCGGCAACAAACAAAAGCTGAAAGTTGCTGGGTTCTTTGCATTGTTACCTTTTCTAACATATCTTTGTAATAAAAGACTAAAGCCATCAATACGCTGCGTTCAATTATAGAGAAAAATAACACAGATAGTGCGGGTGTTGAGTAAATAAAATGATCACTCTTTTGACGGCATGTTTGTTTTTTGAAATCCTTGTGCACGTGCTGAACTGCATCAGCAAAAGCACGCGCGAAAACTGTGTTCAGCCACCTTAAGTTCATTATTTATATTAACCAACAATTCCTATCCTCTGATGACAAGACGTTGTTTAGTTTCTCTTGAAAAAGATACTGCACTTTCTTGTTGAAGACAAACAAAATTATATTTGTTTAAACCATTTTAGGTCTTACGAGTTTGTGCTCTAAAGGACCTAATTTAACAACCTCTGATGACTACTCTATTTTGCTGTTGAATGATGATACAGGATGTTTTGAGCCTTTCATTGGGTTAGTTTAGCAGGGTAGAACTAACTGTATTTAAACAATTTTCCATTTTGTGTTTTTTCTTTCAGTAATTGTTGCAGGAGTAGTATTTGTAGCAGTCAGAAGATACAGACAGTAAGTGTGACATTTTATGTGGAAAAGCGATTTTTGAAATTACTTGCCAGTGGATTAGTCTGGTCCTAATTTGATGCTGTTAACGGGACTGTCACGTAATGCCACTGTCAGTTTTCTAGAGTAACATATTATGTGATGACCTTAATAACAGCTGTGACTTGTGATTTGTTGATGTTACATGTGGAGTTTTATATATCTGCGAGCTAGGGAGCCATGTGAGCCAAGGGGTGAGCCATGCAAGTCATGCAAGTTATGCGAGCCACAGTCAAAATGTTAAGAATTTTTATTTACAGGACAAAGAAAGTCACATAAACCATTTAAGAAAAGAGATAGCTTTACTGAGAATCTGAAGTAGGAGAATGACTTGTCTAAGGGAAGAGACAACCAGCATTCAGCCAACGGAGTTTTGATAACTCTAATTCACTAAAGAGAGAACCTGTTAAAATTTAGCCTGCCTAACAGCCATTTCCTTTCCTTTAGTAGAGATTGATCAAGCGAGAAAAGGAGGAACGTGCCTGGTGTGAGCAAAAAACTGCAGAGAAGTAGGGAGGGGGCAAGCGACAAGGGGAAGGGTATGGGGCACCTCACCCCCTACTAGTTATTTTTTGCACTCTCTCACATTTT